>BLKR01015143.1:0-103737 GCA_011170035.1 Teleogryllus occipitalis | reverse complement strand
CCCACTTTGGCCGGGTGCCAAGGCTGGGGCAGAACCCGCATGTCTTCTGGACGACGCCGCCATTTTGTTTTAAGGTGGGGCAGATACCCCATGGGGATTCTGCCCCACTTTGGGCGTGTGCCAAGGCTGGGGCAGAAGCCGCCGCATGTGTTTTGGATGACGTCATCGCGTTCGCGGCTGCGGGTGCTGGCCCACTTTTGGCCGGGTGCCAAGGATGGGGCAGAGACGTGAGCGCGCGCGTCCTGGCGGCGAAACGTGGCGGCGTGGGTGGCGGTGGTGGCGCGCTCTGTGAGCGTCGGCTGGAAGTCGGAGGCGTGTGGTGTGTGGGGGTCTTCAAAAACGGGAGTCGGCGCGAGGTGAATTCGAACCGCCGGGAGTAGCGTTTCCTGTGAGGATAGGGGGGTTGGCGCGCTCGCTGGCTCTGAGCTACCGCGACACGTCCGAGAAGAGCGTCTCTTGAGTGGGTTTTATGTACGACTCGCGCGCGCGCTCGCCGGCGGAGCGTGCGTGCGTGCGTGCGCTCACGCGCACACACACACACACACACACATACATATATATATATATATATATATATATATATATATATATATATATATATATATATATATATATATATATATATATACACACATACCATGAATGATTGCGCGCTGCTGCTGCTGCTGTAGATGTGTGTGTGTGTGTGAGAGAGAGAGAGAGAGAGCGATGTTGACACCTCTGTCGTCCGCGACTGAATGAGACGCGCGCGCCTCCACTCCCTCCTTCTAGAAGAACCCCTCCACCTTATCTTATCAGCAGATCAGGGAGTGGTGGTGGTGGCGCGCTCTGTTTCGCCGCCAGGAAGCGCGCGCTCACGTCTCTGCCCCATTCTTGGCACCCGGCCAAAAGTGGGCCAGCACCCGCAGACGCGAACGCGATAACGTCATCCAAAACACATGCGGCGGCTTCTGCCCCATCCTTGGCACACGCCCAAAGTGCGTGTGCCCCCATGGGGATTCGGCCCCACCTGAAAACAAAATGGCGGCGTCGTCCAGAAGACATACCGGCTCTGCCCCAGCCTTGGCACCCGGCCAAAGTGGGGCAGAATTTCTGCCCCACCTGGAAACAAAATGGCGGCGTCATCCAGAAGACATGGGGTTTCTGTCCCATTCTTGGCACCCGGCCAAAAGTGGGGCAGAAACCCCATATTACCACTACTCCCACGATCACCTCTCATCATAATGTCTCTCATATCACCTCATAATTCATAATTCAAGCCTTAACAACCTTGTCTTAACAAGGGATACAGCCGAAAAGCTGATATGCCCCATAATGACACACGTTTATTTATTTATTTATTTATTATTTTACGTCAAAAAAACTGTTAAAAACTGCGTATGACGTGCTATGGGGAAAAGTGAATTGTGTGCACATTTTCAAAATTCTGTGATCCCTACACTAAGTCATATACTACTTAAATTTTGAATTTTGAATTTAATCTCTCTCCTTGAACGTTAATCTCTCTCCGGGATAGAATATGACTGGGCCTCGGAAGAGAACGTGCAGCGTGGTCAGAAATGGCCAATATACAAATAATAATAATAATAATAATAATAATAATAATAATAATAATACATGTCTATAGCGCTTTATTTTATCACGTAAACTAAAAATATTCATATAGAAAATGTACGATCGAAACTACAATCTGGTAGTCAGAAAACCCTAGTTGAACCACTCGCAAAATATATTTTCTATCCTCGGTTACGTATTATCACCAACAGAGACTGTAAATAGCACTAGGGCAAGCGATAGGTTCAATGCAAATTTACGTCAAACAAAGCTAAGCAACAGACTTCAGAAAGTTTCACTCTATGTGAATTTAAAATAAAGTTGGGGTACACTAGACTCCAGTGTATGCAGGCTCACAAATGTTAATCCAGTATTATTAAGTGTTCATAGGTTTCTGAAAATTGTCAACATTCCCTACCATGTGTACGATGAATACATTCACAAAAATGTTTTGTGCCGTCACCAACCCAAGTATTACAGTGGTATCGTAGTAAAATTGTAACGTGTTTTAAAAGTTCATTGTGATACTATAGTTGGTCAACTGTATCTTCCGCTTACTCTCCAAATTTAACAGTTAATTTTTTTATCTACAAATCAAAGTAGGACCTTACTCTAAAGCAGTGACTTCCTTTCTAGAAAGTCTTCGAATTAAGTTGTGAACAATTTTAGTTGCTCTAATGTTCGACAGTACACTCTAATTTGTACCATTGCGTCATTCTTTCTCACTCATATTCTCAGGCCATACATGTAGAATTATACAAATTCCAATTTTTCACAAATAGCACAAATTTATTTCCATTCTATAAAATCTCGCAGGTATTAACTCATTGTATCTCGTATGTCCTCAGATTGCTTTAGTTAATGTGATATGTCTTCCATTTGCAGCATAAGTCCAGACAACTACATGCACATGCCGGTGGTAGCAGCTTATGTTGCTTCCAAGACCGCAGTTCGTGTCCTCACGGAAGGTCTTCGCAGGGAATTGGTCTCTGCAAAGAGCAAAATTCGTGTTACGGTATCTACATACTTATTTTGTTAATTACAAGATGGTTATTTTTGTCTCTTCTATAAATAAACCACTATGCCACATGCACTACAAGTGCGACCATCTCTGGGTTTATAATTCATTGTAATTTACGATTGACACTTTTTCTCAAAATTATTTTCCATGACCACCTTTTTGAACAGACAATGTATCAAAGGTAATTTCTCGAGTGGTTTGGAAATTGTCGATAAATCCCCGACTCGCGAAGCGAGGAAGGGATTTATCTACAATTTCCAAGCCACGAGTGAAATTTACTAAGACTATTTCACGAATGAAATTTTATAAATAGAATGTACTATTAATAATTAACATTTCATTCAAATATTTACAATATATACAATTTCCAAGCCACGAGTGAAATTTACTAAGACTATTTCACGAATGAAATTTCATAAATATAATGTACTATTAATAATTAACATTTCATTCAAATATTTACAATATATACAATTTCCAAGCCACGAGTGAAATTTACTAAGACTATTTCACGAATGAAATTTCATAAATATAATGTACTATTAATAATTAACATTGTTTTATTAAAATATTTTTACATCGAACAGAAATATATACACAAGGGCAATTATAAACAACAAAATAAACATAACACAAACGAAGAGCGAAATTACTTGAAAAAACAGTTATTGAATACACAATCTTTAAAGTTTAAATTCGAAGGAAACGTGTTTTGTTCGCTTGTTTTTAAGGAAGATGTTGAATTTGAAGCGCTACTATGTCTTAATTTATTAATAATTGAATAATGGTGTTCCTCATTCATTTGGAGATATGTCTTGAGTGACGATTACATAACTTCTATCTGTAGACAAAACAAGGCGCAAAATGTATCACCTCCTAGGAGGTGATAATCAATAACTGATAAATATACATGGTAAAGTTATCTCTAATTGGCTGGTAGGCTCCCAGTACTTGCACGCTATTGGCTGAAATTTCATGAGTGAAATAGTCATTATAAGAACAAAAACACTGTACATTTACTCTTAACTTTTCGGCCAATATGACCTTTTGAAAGATCGAAAGAAAGAGAAAAACTAGAGATAATTCGCGCTTCCCGAAACTTCTCCTCCACTTAGTATTATTACTCTTCAACTACTCATATGTTTAACAAAAGTGCATAACATCCCTTAAGTATCCACTATGGAGAGATACACTGCATTGAGAAAGAAATCGCTAGCTATAATATCGAATGACACATTCAAAAAACGTTTGATACTATGCGATTTTCAAAATTTGAGACGTTTCAAGAACAATCGAAACTATACTATATTTATCAATGCGATCTGTTCTATTCAAGCAAAAAAGGAACAAAATAAGTCATTTTCCACACATTTTTGAAAATGTCGCAGGGGCTTAGTGAGAGCAGTACGATTGAGGCTCTGTTTGTCCGACCGTTACGGAATATAATGCTGCTTGACAATCCATTCGTTTGAGAGGAATGATTTTTCTCGTCACGTTTGCCACGACACATTGAATAAAGTGGATATCCATATTTTTTCCCACCCTTAAAATCGACGTTCTGGGACAAAATGAAACTCGCTCCTGCATCGCATCCAATAACTATTTGAAGTGTTAGAGTCTTTTATGTCGAATTCATTTTTAATTTTCTTTTGCTCAATAACTAAACACTGACTCATTTGAAGTACTACAAAAACAAACATTCAGAACAGACGAACAGAACAGAAGAGCAAGTACCCTCGGTTCAGCACAAACTTCGATGTACCCGCATAGCCTATGCTATGTTAACAGTTTGTTGAACAAAAATCCATGATTCAATTAAGAAGATATCTGTCGTGTGATTATTTTCACTTTTAACTGTAAAGTTTTTAAGAATGTCACGTTTTACATTTTAAAAATTATTTGCATGTGCTTTCCCGAAAAATGTGAATATAAGAGTAATGCTTTTCAAGGTGTGATAATGTCGATAAGTGAGTCAATAAAACGTTTACATGATATTGTAACACGTATTTCCCTATTACTATTGAGACCAGTTTCAGTCCCTCTGACCAAGAAGATCCTAGGTTTGAGTTCCGACGGTGGCAGGATTTTCGACACTAGCTTGTCCGCTAGGTCGAATTAAGTCGCTGCCTGGAGGATTATTACTCTAATAGTAAAGGTAAAGTTACCGTGGTTACTCCGATCAACACCAGGAGAATGCCGGAGCAGATCCTAACAAACGGGCCACGACTCGCACACTGTCTTTCTTTCCTTGTGCTATCTTCACTCCTTAGACACACTTACACCAAACATGTCGGAAGCTTAGTGCTTGTCTCGGCTAGAACGGTGCCTCGCTAGTGGGAGATACCTGTTTGAGGGAAAAACCCGGCAAGCAGACGTGAATGTCGGCGCCGGATCTCGCCATCCAGCGGGGGAAGGTCATCGCCACGTCCCACGATAAAATGAGCACTACACTTACGGGACTAATGACGTAGCATTTCAGACGCCCAGAAACATCAATGAACCAAAATATGTTTGGATGTGTTGCAGGAAGTCCGTCCCGGCTATGTGAAGAAAGGAAGTGTGAGCGCCGCCACACCCAGTGAAATTACGAGCGGTCAGCCCTTTCTGCGCCCAGAGGATATCGCAGACGCCGTGCTGTACGCCGTTTCCGCCCCCGAACACGTTCAGGTGTGTGGATTGTGTGTAGCACCACAACAAGTAATTGAAAATAGAGTTGAAATGTGTTATTAAATACGTACTTAATGTCTATTTCAGATTCATACCATCATCGTAAGACCTGTTGGAGAAACATTTTAAAAGGAATGAGTGAAGCATTGCTTCTTCCAGGCAACTTTAATATAATGACAATTATGTAATAAAATAATTCTAAATGTGTTCTCAACATTCACATTGCAATACCCTCATTTCCGTCAGGTTGTCAACTGAAAATGTGATTTTGCTGTCACTGCGGCTTCTATTTGAAATACTATCAAACAGAAGCCTTCTGGTGATTTTGACAACTGAAAATGAATGACATGAGTGAAAAATATTCTTTCCATAATGAAATGTCAATACTTGGAGTATAATATAACTACAAAGAATAAAGTATTACACAGTTAAGTATTGAAAATGAACGTTTCGAATAATTATTTGAGAATAGTTCTACTGGAATTCTACAATTTTGACCGTGCCAGCACGCATTTCGCCCACTGCGATAACATGCATTTGGAACTAAAGTACATGGACAATACAGCAAAAGCTTCGTGAAAAGTTTTGAACTGATTACATAGGCCAACAGGAAAAATGTTTCAAAAAACTTTTTAAATCTTTGATAGCTGACTTTTATAGTTTATTTGGGTGCTAAATCCGCATCTGAACTCTGTGCGTTTCCTATCACCCATAGTTTAGTCACAATTTGATCTAGAGATGAGAAAATATGCTAAATATGCAATAAAAATTAAAAGTAAATGACTTTTAAAATACCGTACCAACAGGACTTTATTTAAACATAGATGACTTTATATTCTTAACGTTACATTCTACTAAGGGTCTACGTGTCCATTGACGCACATTTTCTTGTACTGCTTGTCAAATGCAATTCTGACTCTGAAACTGAAACTGAAAAGCCTATCGCGCAGTAGTGGAAGGGATTCACCATGTTCAAATATTTTACCAAAGCGTATACTACCCTTTTTGTCGTCCTAATACTTTATCGATCTGTCTTCCTGCATCTCATATGTTTCTAGGGACTCAGAGCCGCTTTTGCCTAGCTTTACAGAGAAAAATATTAAAATTTGAACAAAAGGTGGTTGATGCGGCTTTTTTAATGTTAAAAATGTTAATGTTAAATGGTTTTTTGGTCGTTGGCGTGAGGTATTTTCTCTTCAGATCTAACGACTCTGCCTCGAAAACGTAGGGCCTGAGAGCAGCAGCCAATTACATGAAACCGAAAGCTGTTGTTGTAACTCCCACGTTTGGCATCTGCAAGGTCATGTTGTGGTTGTTCTCTCTTACCAACACATGTTTTATTTATTTATTTATTCAGTCAAAAACAGTCAAAAACTGTATGTGACGTATGGGGGAGAAAATCATCTGCGCACGCTTTCTTGAGTTTCAGAATCCCTTCCCAACAATTTAATTATTAATAGTTGAAAGATTAATAATAATAATAATAATAATAATAATAATAATAATAATAATAATAATAATAATAACAAATTTAAAAAGCGAGAGATTAACATTTCAAAAACTAGATATTTTCGTTACCAAATTATAGAAACTTATTTTTAACGGTAAAGAAACGAACAGACTTGATGTTCCAGTCATGTCCAACAAACGGCTGGCGGATCATTATCAAGCGGCCTGCGCCCAGCCCTTAAAGATTTTTACTGCACTTGTCCACATCCACAAATGACAATCAGAAGACACCGTTGCAAACATTTCCTGATCAATCATACTTCAGGATGATTGAGGAAATGCAAACGTTTGACATTGTCGTGGACCGTTGCTGACGCGAAGTATCGCTGTCATTGGCCTGTATTGCGTCACGGGAGTACATAACGAAAGGGCGTTGTCAATATGCTCGTTGACGCGCTGCTGGCGCGCCTCACACAGATAGCATTGAAGCATCGAGCAGTCGAGTAGCGTGATTTGTACCAACTCAACTTTACGTAAATATTGGTTGCTGATTATATTCGAGTGCGAATTTAACTTAAGTAGCGTAATGTCGCAATAGCATAAAACAGAGTGAGTGCAGGTCTTTCCAGACAAAATGGAAAATTGCATATTTTTGTGGAATGGAAAGGAGCTTGTTGGTTTCCAATTCCAACCAAACGATTGCAATTTATATGGAATTTAATTCAAAAGGCACTTATACGAATCGTACTGTTAAATTTCATCGTTACACTGATTAAAAATAATTGACAAACTATCATTTGTAAAAACAACTCAAAGCGATGCCTTAAAATCGAGCGTGAGCCCTGCTTTGGAAATCGCCCAGAGGTCGAAACTTTTTGATGATGGTGATTTCACAAGAGATTTTGTAGAAAATTTCTGATATGATTACGATTTCTGATATTTCATTTCCATCTCAAAAACAAATCTTATAAAATACACCCCATCAAAAAACGTTCAAAACTCTTGGATTTATAAACAAAATCTAGGAGTTTGAAATAGATATTTTGATTGTGGGGGTATATAACATGAATTTTGAACATTAAAAAAAATTAATCCAAACTGTTTGATTAAGCGCTAACCTCGGATAGCGTAAAGATCTCACAGAACAATGGCGCAAGTTGAATTTGTGTTAAAATTAATGATTTTTCGAAAATTGCAAAAGTTCAAAAAGTCTTACAACTACAAAACTGAAGATAGAAATTGATTTCCGTAGTGAAATCTGTTGTACAAAGACACATCTTCAAATTAATGAACGTACACTTTTCGAGAATGTGAGTAGTTTTAGCGTAATTTTGCACCTAAAATAGGCAACTTTTAAACAATTATTTTCTCAAAAGCGGCTCCATGTTTTCTTTAAATTTTTCCCTCGTATGTGGCAATAGACGCTAAATATGTTAATAGTCCCGTTTTCGGCATACTCTCTGAATGTACGGAAATTGCAAAAGTACAATATTGTTGATTGTACAGTATTGTACAATGCTGTACAGTATTGTACAATACTGTACTGTACAAAGTACAGTATTGAGTTTTTCTTTAATGAAATGCTCTAGAAATCAGGTCTTTAAAGAAGATCATATAATTTTTTTAACGTGTATATTTCTCACAATTTCAACTTGAAAGTAATACATTTTATTTAAAATGCCTAAAACGACTCATTTTGTTTCATTAATTTTACCCCTCAAATAACAAAAAAACTGTGCAGGTATAATTCTCATTGAACTTTTTGAATTTCCGAAAATTTTAAAACTTATAAATTATGTAAGAGAGCATGTAATGTAGCACTACTAGTTTTTAATTATAAAGCAATGTGTTTGCTCAGTCATGGCCACGGTCTACTAAATAAAGCCCAAAACAGTGACCCTAGTCTTGGTGGCGCGGGCCCAGTTTTTCCAATGGGGCCATGCTGAATTCTTGGTCGATTCTGGGAAGACTGTTTGCTAAAGGGTGCCGCCATCGTTTATTCAACGCAACGATCTTATCTTAAGCTGTTCTCTGGGTCTTCCCGGCACGAATACTACTGTCTTGGTTTCAGTGTTACTAATTACCGTGCAACGTACGAGAGAGGATTTACATTTCAGTCAATAAAGTATTTTTCCCAACAAATTCCGCGATATCGCTGTTTATGTGATTAGAGATACCAGTGGATATCCATGTGATTAATCGCTCAGGAAATTTAAATCCAAATCCTTTTACTTATAGGGATATTCATTTACCATATTCATCTATTCAGACAAGAAGTGAAATGCATCCTGCCTTTAGTGATTCCTTTCCCTAGACTGGGCTGGAGTGACCAGCCTCTGGCCTGCTTTGCCTTGCTCTGTCCTACTTATCCTAGCCAGCCCTATCTTACCGCCGAACTGACCAAACCCACCCTGCTCCTCCCCCTGTGCTGCCTTGCCTGCTCCTGATACCGCTCGCCTGCCCTACAACTAGGTTGTAATGTCGACATTTCAAAACCATGTGTTTATTATATTATTGCTTATATAACATACTTAAAAATGTTAAGTAGTCGTTCAGACATCGCGGACTTCTAGCTTTCAAACAACACATTATTTGCTGAGATTGAGGGAGTAATTAATCCGAAAAAGGAATGTTTACATAACATGTTATACACATAACATTTATTATATTTCGTTATTTATTTCATCTATTATTGCCAATAAATTTTCAAAAGTAAATACCTAATTTCATTTCGATGGTTCCAGCAAACATTTTGTAGAATTCCAAAGTTTAGTTTCAGGAGGTATTTTGTTTATGCTCCATTTGCTTTCAGCACAAAAATTCCTTATCTCATATGTGGATTGTGACCTCAAAGGTGTTTTTCTGTGTTCTTAAGTTTTTATTACAAAATACAACCTTCTTAAAACTCAGAATTTATGACCTTACTAGGGAGCGGTGTCTCAGTGCATCAACTAATGTTACTGGTTCGAACCTAGGTTGGAGTCCCGACAGCGACCGGATATTCGACACTAGCTTGTGAGCTAGGACGAATTTAGTCGCTGTCTGGAGGAGAATTCTAGCGGCCGGATTCTCTGATCGGTAGTTTTCGGTGTTTTTTCTAATCAACACCAGGCGGATGCCGGAGCAGTACCCTAACCAGGGGGCCACTGTTGGGATATACCTGGTTGGGAAAACCCTGCTAGTCGACGGTAGGTCGGCGCCGGATCTCGCCATCCATTGGGGGAAGATCACCGCCAACTCTCGGTGAAAAACATGCATTGCACTTACGGGACTAATGACCTTAGCCGTTGACGCGCCCGGAATCATCAGTCAATGACTTTACAACTGCTATTTTAGCAATCTTGTTACCAATAAGTTCAGATTAATGTAAACATAACAGAATTGCCATTTAACTTATGAATATGGATTGCTTTTATTCTGTGCCATTGGAGAAAGGGAGACGACTGCCCATAAACTTTTTTTTTAATTTCTTACTCCCACTAACTGACGGGCATTCAATCCCTTTGAATTTTCGTTCGCAAATTTTTCGGCCCAATTCATTTCAGCTCTATGCCAGAAACAACTAGCTAATGGTCTTCGCATCGCAATGGAAGTGACTCTGATGCTGTTCCTGAGTCAACGCGGAGACACTACAGTGGGAAGGGGGGTTAGGGGTAAGGGAGGGGGTTGGAGGAAGGGACACTGTCGGTTACTTGGTCGGTCTACGATGCCATGAATACATCTCGGTGGGCAGTCCTGCGCCATATTGAGGGAATGTTGGCAAGATGATAGTAACCCACAATTTATAAATGATGAGAAGTACTGAGAACAATGGTGCATTGATGTTATTCATCTTAAGAGATGTATCCTGGGAGAATGATGCATTGATTGAATGAATGATGATTCTTTTGGTACAATGTTTAACAAAATCAAGTTTTGGCATTGATTTATTATTGACTATATCATGGCAGTTTGTCTAAAAACAGCCTCCTGTGATTTACCATGTTCTTCATCCAAGCCCCTTCAATTGGTTATACGTACGCGGTAATCGGCTATGAAAACATAACCATTTTGAGTGTTGAGTGATAAGACAGCAGTGACCAACGAAATCTCAGAGAATACACCGCGTTTCTGATTTAAAAAAAGGCGAAACTGGCCATTATCACTATTATGAAGTAAAAGGTCGTTTAAAAATTTAAATTAACATCAATTGAACATCCTTTCAATTTGAATATTGTCAACGTTACACATTGCTCCACAACACAATATATAATTCTTAGATGCTTATCAAATCATTACATTTATATTATATATTAAACTGAGATACTTTCTATTAATTAACTAAATTTTCATTACGAATTAAAATTTACCAAAGAAAATTCACCCGTAAATATTTATTCACTTACAATAAGTTTATTAAAAATGTACCACAGCATTTACTACATATACTAAAGGCACTCATATCATCAACTAGATTATTTTCTTCCCAAGACTCATAACGCAATAATTGGCCTATCTCTGATCATCATTATGTTCATTTCTTCGTGAATTTAGAACTTCGATATGGAAAGTCTTCACTCAATAATAAATATTTTATCAAAGGGCAAAATTCGAGAAATAAATAATCAATTTCTCAACAATTATTATTTCATTAATTTTAGCCTGGCACATTCCATTAGTTTCTCTTCGATGCGAGAAGAAGTTTCTGTTATGGCTTATAGAAGACTGCTTAATTGACGGTGTTCTTGTAACCCATTTCACGTTGTGCGAAGAATAGTCTTACTAAAGAAAAAATAATATTGTGCAACATTGCACCAGTTGCATTCGTTCTACATTAAGTTGCGGCCTTCAAAGTATGCGTTATCGTGGATTACTATTCTCGTGTTACTATCCTCCACAAATGTTACGTCATTGACCCGATAAGTCTCCCAATATCAAAATAAAATGAGTTTCGAGTGGCTGTGCTTAGAACGAGAGTAAGATTGTGACGAAAAAGTTCAAGCACCCGCGCGAAATAAAAGACTACGCAAAATGCGAGCTCGAGGTAGTTCGTACGTAGGAGCGCAAAGACATGGACCGTTGGCGCGGACGCATTGCTGTGGTGACTGGTGCCAGCGCCGGCATCGGTGCTGCCGTGGTGTATCAGCTGCTGGACGCCGGCGTTCATGTGGTAGCCCTCGCGCGGAGGAAGGAGAAGATACTGGTGAGTTCAAACGTTTTATTCATGTATTTATTTAAGGCGAGAGGTCATGTATACCGCCTATGTGAAATTTTCTCCTTTTGAGGTACCTTTTCTAGAAAATGGTAAGCTACAAAATTTTGATATCTCTCTCGCTTAGAGATAGTTTTCTTATTATTTTGACATTTTTTTAGTAGTTAAATAGTTGGTATTTGTTTTTCAATTATAACTGTCCAACAATTCTGAAAGAAGTTGGTCAAAATACTTTTCATATTTTTAAATATTGAAGAACGTTTTTATAAAAATGTCAATTTATTGCCATTAGAAGAAATAATATATCCTGTATATTTTAATAAATTGTGAATAATAGTTTCTGAAAAAAAGTACAACATTAATTACAAATAAGAACATTTTTGGCAAACATTTGAAAAATGTCTGTACTTGCCACTGATATACAAGAACATTTCTGCTGTTTTTCTGGATCACCTTTAGCAGAAATGCTGAAGCTTCTGCAGAAATGCTATGCTACCAACGTATAAACAAGAGCATGTTTCAGTATTATTTACAACCCAACATGCGTTCAAAATTGCGAAAAAAGTAGCCATACTAGTATGCAGTGTAAAAAGGGGGCGAGGTTCACGCGCACTAGAACATTTAATAAGACTTAAAGGTACTTTCAGGCGTCCTAGAAGAAATATGTTAATATTTTGGAAATAGCAAGGTTTGAATTATTTATTCAAACAAAAAACGAAAATCGATCATTTGACTCACTTCATGGAACTCTCTTCCCTTAACAGGTTGTAATATATATGATGTTTCCAGTCACAAATTTAAAAATGTATTTCATGTTAGACGTTTCAATCTCAAATGTGAGATCTTTAGTATCTGAAAATACATTACTATAAAAACATTTTTTAGTTTTAAAAGTAAAATTTATATGTTTAAAATTATCAAAATGCAAAATATATGTTAACTATAAATATTTTGTTGGCGAGACACCTCTAATTATTTAAGATTATGTTATAAATGTTGAATATTTTGTCATAGATGTTAAGGTTAACATTTCGGAAAGCAATCTCTTTTATCAGTTTGATGCTGTCTTAAGTATCCACATTGTTACAATCCATTTCGTGTCCAGAACATAGAAAATGTTTAGAGGTAATATTTTCAACAGATTAGGTGTTGAACATCTAACGTGTTGGAAATATTGATCTTTCATATTCCGCGATCATACTGAATTCACTGCGTCACTGCTTACAATAAAGCTGACGTCATGCGACAACATGGCTCCAAAGAAGAGGCCGCTCGCAATTAAATGTTGATGAGTGTGAATTACTGATGACAGTTTTTGTAAAACTATTTCATTTATTGCGATATTATATTTTCTTTGTTGTCCTTGATGAGGTTGCGTGCTTTTTGGACGATTTTGTTCAGCAGCACCGTTACTGCTAAGGCCAACAACAACAACAACAACAACAACAACAACAACAACAACAACAATAATAATAATAATAATAATAATAATAATAATAATAATAATATAATTGATATTATTTTATCAGAATGTAATGGTGAGAGACCATAAAAGTATTCAAATTGATTTTTTTTTCAGAGCGCCGTGGAGGCCGCCCGCAAGCAGGCACATGAGCGCGGGCGCGCGTCCTTGGGCACAGCGCCCTCACCTGGCCAACTGCACACGCTCAAGTGAGACGTCAGCAATGAAGAGGACGTCCTCGCCGCCTTCAAGTGGGTCAAGGACAACCTCAACACCGTGCACATCCTCGTCAACAACGCGGGGGTAACAGCGATACCTTCGCTTCTCGGTACTAATATATTGGAAAAAATACTACTCTTTTGTAAAGCCTCGAATACGTCAACCAGTTTATGTCAAATTAACTTCATTTAAAAATTCAATAAATCCAAATAAAGTATCTCGAAAAATGGAAAGATTAAAATGAACGAAATTCATGGAGGAATATCAAATTTTGTGAAAATCCAATAGATTTCACAGATGGACAAAAATACACGAACGAACGGATAGACGTTTTAAAAAACACACTTTCGATGTCACGTTCCCCGGAAAACTATTTCTGTCCAAACTCGACATCGATGATTTGCAACTTACCATTCTTTCTCCATACTCAGTAAAAATCAGTCTAATAGGTAAATAATTATAATACATAAATAAATTTAAAAAATCTAGTATTCTATAATAAATCTAAAAATACTCTTAAGAGGGAAGTTGGTTATCTCCGAACTTGTGTTTAACGTATAGTTTAAACGTAACAGTCCACCAACCAAGGTCGCGCAGCGCTCTCCCTACTACCTCGTGCTCGGAGCGTTGCAATATCCGCTAAATTCGAGTCGCAAAAATCAAAATTACTCAAAAAATGCTTATCCGACAATATGAATATTATTGTAGTAGTTTTTACGCTCGTCATGATAAGTTGAAAATGTATAGTTCAAAAAATCAAGTCACCTCAATATCTCGCAAAATACAAGCGATAAAATGGAAATGAATATAAGTATAAATTAGCCCCATTCCTATATGTATATTGGTAAATATATAATTTGATATTGGAATACGTATTATTGCAGGATTCTAAAGAACTCTGAATTCGTCGGCCCTTCATTAAACAAATATTATTGAATTTTTGAAGATCATTCATTAAGAAAAAATCTATCATAAATTCATTGTTTCTTATTTTTAAATGGAGCAGTATACTTATCATTTCGTTGAGTTGTAATGATTCCACGTTTTTGTTCTTTTTGTAGAAAGTACTACTTCCGATTGGCAGCGAATACTTGACACCAACGTCCTTGGCCTCAGTATTTGTACGAGGGAAGCTCTTCAGCTTATGAAGGCCACATATACGATGGACATATAATTCACATAGGGAGGTAAGGAAATGTAAAAAAGGACCATGATGAAACGGGGATCTTGGAGCGAAACTAATTTGAAATACTGAGAAAATGAAAACATTGAACAACACGCTCTTTGAATTTGTAACTTAGAATCGGATCTTTATATCTAACAAAATATCAAACGATTTATAGAAATTCCTAGAAGTATGTTTTTGAATATCTTATGTACTTTTTCATTTCAGTGTAGCTGGTCACGATTCAAACAAAATGCCAACTATATATATGTACACCGCATCCAAAAATGCAGTTCGTGTCCTCACTGAAGGGTTACGAAAGGAACTAGTAGCAGCAAAGAGTAAAATTCGCGTAACGGTATGTATAACATTCGTTCTCCTATTCAAACTTTATCAGCAGATTGCACATTACTGCTCACATTAATCAAAGCACTTTTGATTCATTTTTGGGTTCAGGAGCAAACAACCGTATAAAACTAGCTGTCCTCTCTGCCGGGGAACAAGAAGAAGAGAAATAAGAAATTGAACAGTACATTATTCTTTTTCGTAAATATACGTGGGACAACAGCACGAGTTTTATTAAGTTTTTTGAATTTTCAAAACGTGCTCTGTACATTTTTCTCATGTGTTTAAGTTTACATTACAAATATGATAAAAAATAGACCTATGCAGCAACGTTTGTTGATCGCGGTGGTGCTCCTATCTGGGAATCTCTGCAGAAAAGTAAAAGTTGCCGCGAGGGCCCCTAGTATGTCTTGAATGTGCCGGAAGATATAAAGTTGGAAGATAGTAAGGTTGGTAAGGCTTCAAAACCGAAAAGCTTGTCAGACTCAAGAGAATAGGAAAGTAACTAAGAAAATTATGTTGGTAAGGCTTCAAAACCGAAAAGCTTGTCAGACTCAAGAGAATAGGAAAGTAACTGATGGAGAAAATTATGTTCCATTCTGTAGCACGACTAGTTCATTTTAGTCTCTTCACCAGTCACATAGTTAATAACATAAATTTTGTCTTTGACTCCTCTTACTCTGTTAAATCCTGTTTGGTTCTCTCTTAATCCCCCTCTTGTTGTAACTCTTTCTCTAATACTTTCTTCGGGACATAGCATATATTTGCAAGTTTATGACATTAACATTATACCTCTACATGTGTTTGATTTATTATAATTCTCTGTGCAACAAAAAGATGTGATTAGTTCTTTTTCCCATTATGATGGAAGTCTATCTCCTTGCATTAAATTATTCAACCTCCTTCACAAATTAATCTCCCAATACATTCACATTTCGTTTCTGAGCCAATCTGGCCCTTTTAATTTCCTACATTTCGTTTTCTCAGCAAATTCCTCTATTTCCTGCTCACTGATCCTTAAAGATCTTTTTTCCCTATCCCCTTTAATCGCTCCCACTCTCTTTTAAGTCCTCCTTTCATTACCCTTTTACAGGTTCATGCAATACCTTCTCCAAATGACTATACTTATACCAATCTCCTTCTTTCATCTACCTTTCTTCTTTTTTATAATCTTCCATACGTGCGCCTCTTTCTTTACTTTATTCTCTCTTTATTAAATGGGTAGAAACCCATTTTCTGTCTCTCTTGTTTTCTTACTTATCACTTTGTGTGTCTTTTGACACACGTCGCTTGCTTGTTATCTGCCAGACGTCTTCTCTATTTATTACTCATTCTGTAAAAATCATTTTTATCCAATCATTTTTCATTCCAATCTCAACACCTCGATCCTTCTCTCCCTCCTCCACTTATCTCATGTAGATGCGAATCGTGTCTTTTTACTCATCAATTTATTCGCAATATTTCAAGTGCATCGTTACTTCCTTCAGGCATTCGTGATCCAGGATGATCCCTGATAAGGACATCCACAATGAAATATTGTTTCCACATTTAGTTTAATAAACAAAGCGACATATTAATTTCCTTTGCTTCTTTGCGGCAGGAAGTCAGTCCCGGAGTGGTACAGACAGAGTTCATAAAGGGGAAAGAAGAAATCGCTCGAAAGCTTTTGAACGCAGCTGGTTCTCAAGCGCAGTCGCTGGACCCTTACGCACTCGTCCCACATCTCAAACCGGAAGACGTGGCGGATGCCGTGCTCTACGCCATCGCCAGCCCAGCTCACGTGCAGGTAAAGATTCCTTTCACGATGCTCTATTTTCTATTTCGTTATTTTCCAATGGGTATCAAAGTCTTCCTAATTGTGTCGTTTGATAATTCCACTCTTGCCTTCTATTAAGATGTCTAACGATACTTACTTCGTAAATAACTAATATATAATTTAAAACTACTTATGTTTTGAGTAAATGAAAAAATAAAATGTAATTTATTTTGCAGATTCACGAGATCATGATTAAACCTCTTGGGGAAGCATTCTGAATGCCCCGTCTGGCAAAATGTCCCAAAATGACGATGTAGATGTAACATGAGAAAATGGGACAGGAAATATTAATAAATCAACGAAACATCTACTGCCAATCAATAAAAAATGTAAGTAACGAAGATCAGTATTTATAATTTCAGAATTTCCGTGTTTATATTGACTGTTGTTTCTGGTCAGAGAAGAATTCAAACGTGTTCCTTTGAAGTAGAAGCTCTTGTAGAGGCAATGAAAACTACGAAAACATGCTCGCATTGCCTCTAGAACCCGCCATAGCAGCCATTACGAGAACGCAAGTGGTTCCTGGCTCCAGTAAATAACCAGAGTTTTCAGCTGAACATCGTCCCTCATCGGCCTGCACTACGGAAGTAATTCATTGCTTTCGACATAAGGGATGCCCAGGCTTTTGAGTGTTTCATCTGAACTTCACAATAACAATATTTGTAAAAATCAACCAAAGTGAAACTTTAATTGTGTAATGGAGTCCGTGAACACTATTGGATAGTGTGATCAGTGGGAAGAGTTACTAATAATGATTAAATATATAATGCATAAAAAGATAAAATATAACTCATGAAAATATTTATGTATATCAAAATAATGCAAGAACAAATTTGTGCTCTGGCATTTGTATAATAACGCATTTTAAAGGTTTATGTTTTATGTATGTATGTTTATGGTGTAATAAAAACAATCATAAATTGCAGGATCCAACAATACGAGTTTTATTATTCAATTTTCCATATTCCACAGCCGTGCAAATTCGTGCCGTAGTCCAGATAGCCGGAAATCGACAATTAACACTGTCGAATCGCTGCACCCCAAGTGAGCTGGCCCAAATTCACTATCGAAGGAACAAATGGCACCAGAGGTCCTCCCAAGTCTATAGCCTCGCCCTTTCCCGTACATAATCTCTGCACTTTAACGTCACACCATTTACAATTCGACTATAGAGAAAACTCATTTTGCCTTCACCGTCTGTTCATCCCTCTTATCACATCGTAGGCTTCCACGGCCACTGTCACTATCTACTTGGCTATCCGGGAGACGCCATATCCTAGGAACAGGTGCCAATGTTTCGACCACTATTCTGCGACCTTCTTCAGGGCAAAATGCGTGGAGATGGTTTCTTGTGCGCTGACCATCACCGTGCATTTCGCCATGTGGTAACATACATTTTATTCGGTTATAAGTAATACCAGTCTCTCATATTATATGATTTTTTTGTTATTTGTCCATTATTCAAGGTTGATATTGAGTTTACTTCTTTTATAACTAGTAATACATATATTTGAAGTAAAAGTTTCCTAATATATTTTTTAACATTGAAATTCAATTTTTAAAGCATGGTTGTTACAGAAAGGATGGAAACTAGTGTGAAATTCAGCTTCAAATATTTATTTTAGATTATTTTTTGAAAACCAAGATTATAAATTTTGTCATTACACATAACTAGTCCCAACAAATAGTAATCACAATTTCTTCACGTATTCATCGCACAACTTCTGGGAACACTCCAAACAATTCGGTTCCGACACAACAACTGACTTGACGAGATACTTATAAGCTGTTCTCTTTCGACATTTTCAACTAAACTAAATAAAAAGTCAAATAAACATAACATAACCTTGATTGTTTTCTAAGAGAATGAAACATTATTTGAAACACGAGAAAACAACGTCTTACTCTAAAAAAGAACATCCCAAAGGAAGTAAAATATACTTACATTTACAGTAATACAGGACTATGAGACCTTCTTAGTAAATTCACATCAATGAGTATGAAAAAAATTACAACGATATTATCATATCAAAGAGAGACTCTCAAGTGATGCATAGTTCAAAGTTGCAACGTAATTAGTATAGTCAAATTAACAAGAGAAAACAGCAGTAGGGTCTGAGAGACCGGTGTTACCACTTGAGGGTAAATCAGAGTGTAATACAGGGCTTTCAACTTCCATATAACGTGGGGGAGACCATAACAGTGGCGCGCTCTCCTCTATCTCCATCTTACGGGAACTAAAATACGAACTGCTGCCAACGATACTTAAAACGTGCCAAGCTGCTGCGTGAGTTCGCGAGACGCAAGCTGGCGCGTAATGTTATAAAAGATAGCATCGATGTTCGCACTTTCTTTGGCGGTTTCTTATATGTATAAATTATGAATAATTGAATATTCAGAAGACACGTTTCGTATTTCCCAAGGAATTTTACCACTTTTGTAAATGTTAGTGAATAATAAATTTTTGGATGTGTTTTCTGAATCAGCTAAACTATTAAAAGTAATTTATTCAACTCCAATGACAACTGACATTCCGAGAGAGCTTTCTCCACTTTGAAGAGAGTAAAGTCATTTTCAAGAAATACCATGACGGAAGAGAGATTGAATGCACTTTGTATTTTATCAATAGAAAGAGTTTTGTTACAAGATTCAGTTAATTTTAATGAATTAGTAATAGATAAATTTGCAGAATCTAAAAACAGAAGACTAAATTTAATATATAGATCCTGTGTGTAGACTGTCTTCCTCGGAGATAATTCGATTGTAACTATTACTTATGTGACTTAATCCAAATATAACAATTTTTCAAACCAGTAACTTTATTTGAACCTATAACTTTGTGTGCTCTCCCTATTGTCTATTCCCAGAGCCGCCACTGCTCTTATTCCGACGTTTCCACCGTCCTTCAGCAGCCCTCGAAAGGAATTGAGGTGCCACTTCGTAGAGGAGTAAAATAGGGGGACACCTTGTCCCCACTTCTCTTTAATCTCATTTTGGAGTGCTGGCTTGAGAAATTGGAAAACATGTCACGATACCCGCTATTGGAAAGTAGTGTGTCCGTGTTAGCATTTGCTGACAATCTGATGCTGTTAGCAAAAGATACCCAAGGCGCTCAAGAATTGGTTGATATTGTGGTGGAATATCTTGGTGATCCCAAAGGAGAGCAGTTAAGGTGCATATAAACGATCCTATTGGAAATGCCTTTTTGAAAGATTGTAATCTTCTGAAACCTGGTCTTTTTATCACTGCACTGCAATTGAGGTCAAATACCGCTCCCAATAAAACTACCCTTTGTAGAGAAAGGCTCAGAAAGAATGTATACAGAAGTAAGTGCAATTCAGCGGTAGAAACCATAAATCACATCGTCGGTCAGTGCATTTTTACGAAACCAGCAAGAATAAAGAACTTCATAGAGGGTAAGATGCTGCAGACATCTCACACCGTGGTGTCAACGGAAGCCACTTTCACCGTTGCCGAAAGGGTTAGAGTCAAACCTGACCTGGTAATGAAAAGCCGGGAAGGGGTCCACGTGGTCGATGTGACTGTCAGCCACGATAATGGGACAATCATTCTAAAAGCATGAGAGGAAAAGATGCTAACATACCACAACTAGTCACTCCCCTGGCAGCCCAACTTCATGGAGTGCCCAACGCCAGAATCCTGCCTGTGGTGGTTGGAACCTCTGGGGCTATGCTACGATCAACAGTCAGGGCCCTCAAGACGTTGGGGATGATGTCTCGAGGCGATCTAGTATCTCGTTAATTGCTCTCAGAAGCTCTATTAAGCTCTACACACAATTTGTTAATTACGATGGAGAAATTTAGCATTGCTGGTAGAAACTGTAGAAAAGGAACTTTTCGGTTCCGTAGGGAAGCCTGGGGAACCCAGAGGATCCTAAAATGCCTAGGATGTACTTAGTTACCACGACTTTAAGTTGTAAGTGCATGCTACTTAATGTAGTCTATATAAAATTGTAAATATAGAATCCGCGTTTTCTTTATCCCGTGTAACCGAAAAATTAATTTCCAGCAAAAGGTCTGTCAATCTCCTTGTCAGCCGTCAGTCCGTCTGTGGCGAACGCTAGTTCGTAAACCGTTCAGACGATATTCTCCAAAATTGATATCCCGGCATCGATATGAACAAGTTCAAGACCATGTGAGTTTGGAACGGATATTTTGTTTTTGGGGTGTATTTTCCGTGAAACCTCAACATCTCCAAATTTTCTCCAAAATGACTTCAATTTGTTGTATTAAATTTTTTCCTAGAAAAGGATCAAGAAAGCTTTAAAAATGGCTCAGAGCCTCATTTTTGTTAAAAACTCTGAATTTCTTTAAATCGCAAGTTCGAAATCGAATGTTCGAAAATCGTAAGCAAAAGTTCAAATTTCTTTCGGCGTCTTACTACAATTATAATATTGAAGATAGAAAAAGTTTCTCTAACGAAATCTGCTTTTGAAAATATCTTGAAATAAGATTATGTACAATTTTTCGAAAATGTGAGCAGTGTTTTCCTTAATTTTGCGTGAAATAAGGCAATTTTTAAACAATTTTCTCAAAAAAGCACCATTTTCTGTACTTTTGTCCTCACACGTATCACAGGACAGTAAAAATTTGGGACCGGTTTCATTTTTAGCAAACACTTATTACAAAAACATAACAAAGCATAAATACAAGATTGATGATAGAGATTTTTAAAGAAATCTTTTCTAAACTAGTGATGCTAAAACTGCACGTACTTTCTCGCCTGTACTTTCACACCAAATTACTCGAAAAGTACTCAAATTTTCGAAAACGTGTGAACGACCTTATTTCAAAATCTATCTTAAGGAACAGATTTCATAAAGGAAAAATCAGTATCATCATAATTGTAGTTGTAGGAAGACGCAGAAAACATTTTGAATTTTTGCAATTTTTGAAAAATCGTCAATCTTAAACGTCCTTCACACTGTCCAACAACAAAATTTAATCTGGAGAATCGTTGACTGAGAGGTCCTAGGACATGCATCTAAACTTTGGCAGACATTCGACACCAGCTACATAGATGGATCGGACTCAATCTCTGGCTGGAGGAGAAGAATGTAGAGAATGTCTGCTACGGTCGTTTTCCGTTATTTTTTGCGATTATTACCAGGCGAATGATCGCAATCGGGTCACAGACCGCGCGTGATCTTTCATTCCTCTTCTTTGTCCTATCCTCAACCCTTTCAAAAACAGTTATATGCACTACACCACCACATATGTCGAGAGACCATTCGGGAGCTTAGAGCTTGTCCCACATGCGGCAGTGCCCGGCTGGGGGTGATACGCGGAGGAGGGAAAACCCCGCTTACCAATGTGTAGAGTGGCACTGGATATCACGTTCTAGCTGAGGAGTCACACCGCCAACTCCCGGCTGTAAAATGCACCTACACTGGTGATACTAATAACAAAAGCAGTTGACACGCTCGGAAGACAATTGACCTCTCCCCCAGTGAAGGTGGGCCAAAAAAGATTGGAAGATATCACTTGGTCAAAAATGTGTAACTCATTGTACATCAAACGACCATTGAACTCATTGTACATCAAAACCCGTTGCCCGTACAAAAGCAAGAAGTCCAGACAAAGTTGAGTAAGGTTATAAGTTTTCTGACTTAAATTGCAAGTCATCAATCGTATTCTACACTACGGTTATTGATTTGCTGTGTCAGCTTGTAGTCCCGCAATCTCATGGTAGCTAAATTTAGAAAATACGCGTTCAGGAAATAATGTAAGTCATAATGACTGGTGATCTTAGCGAAGACGAAAACATAGTTTCTTCGGCTTGTTGAAGTGAATCAGTTCCCTCCTCACGTTATCTGTTTACCCCAAGGCCACATAGTGACGTGTACGGGAGATCTGGAGATATAAGAGATGCTGCTTTTCACAACCACAACAGTTCTTACCCAGCAGCTAGAGAAAACCATGGAGCGCTGGCGCGGACGTGTCGCTGTGGTGACTGGCGCGAGCGCCGGCATCGGCGCTGCCATCGCCTACCAGCTGCAGGACGCGGGGCTCACCGTGGTGGCCCTTGCCCGCAGGAAGGAGAAGATTCAGGTTGGTGCTGACACCTTTGCATACCATAACTTAGCTAAAGATTTCCTTTAATGGACTTCAAATTTGATATAACGAATGATCGACGTTAATCATATGGTTTATTGTTGTCGATTATTTTCTGTCGAATTATAACTTCCAAACTAAGTGTTCAGAGCAATACCCAGACTTATTTCAATGCGGTTGCCTTCTCAATTCAAGTAACCCTTAACTTGTTCCAGCCATTGTTTGTGCGTAAACTTTCAAAACAATTTATAAATATTTGGAATTTATAAAACGTTCTCCGTGAGCTTCTGTGTATGTCAATGAGAGAGAGAGAGAGAGTAGATTGTCTAATTAAATAAAGTAGTATTGAATTACATTCCGTTTCCTGTGCTTTGAAATATTATTTTAATTGCAACACTCATTACTGAGAGTAGGCGAAATATGTAACGTACGCTTCTATAACCTCACTTTTCTAGCCATTGCCTTCCACCATGGGCAAGATGGCAGAAGTAGTCATGAGGAAAGGATAATGGTTACAGATAAATCGTAATGGATGACATAGGTATTTGTTCAGATAGTTTATGCTCACGCCGTCTACCCCCACAACCATATGAAACTGCTAGCGCTGCAGCAGCCCATTATTTCGATCATTTTTTATAACTCGTGCAATTTTTGAAAATTCAGAAAATTCAGTAAAAATGACGTCTGCACCATTTTAACGCCCTTTGCTCCCTCCGAGCAAAATAAACTAAAGAAAAAATGGATCCTATTTTGAGATTTTCTAAAATTTACAATAACTCCGAGCAGACATATCGCAAAAACTACTCGCTTTTTCAAAAAATTGTACATAACATAAAGATATCATTTTTAGAGCAATTTTCTTTAAGAAAAAATGTTATCATCTTTATTCTATTTAATCAATAATTTTTTGCAATTTTCCAAAATGCTGAGAGTATGCAGGAAAATAGAACCTGCACCATTTTTTCCGGTCCTTTGTTATGCATGAAGGAAAAAATAAAGAAAAAATTTGGAGCCGTTTTTTTGTAAATAATTATTAAAAAGTTGTCCGATTTCCTTGTAAAATTAATCGAAAAGCTATTAACATTTTCAAAAATTTATACAATGTCAATAAGCTCACAACAACTTGAAAGTTTGAAAGAACTCATGAAATATTAGTATTTGTAGAAGTATATTTTACTTGTTTTACACCATAATACTGAAGATTTTAGCTTCGCTCGAACACCTGCGTCCAGTCCGCCAAAGTGATGTCACATTTTACGGCAGTTGAAATTCCTTTCTCGATACTTCAAAGCACGACCTTCACCACCTTCGATTACATTGCGTAATAGAAGATAACGCGATTATACCCTTTCAGCGAGAATCGATATTGATATCTAAGAGCTTCTCTTTAGATTGTAGTACAATCACTTCTTCACCTTTTGGGAGAAGTGGGGAGTGAGAAGTGGGTATGTTTCTAAATGGAACTGTCACATACTTGTCGATACTCGACCACAATAATACGTAGAAAAAGGAATTGATGAAAAATAGTTCATTGAAAAATAATCAAATTCATTATTATACCAAAAATCAAAATACATTTGTAACAATAAACGTCTTCACAAAATTGTTCAACTTACTAGATATTGAAATGTTTAAAAAACAACTTACTTGAAAGTGACACCAAAATATTTTAATTTGGATTTCATCTATATACTGTAAATGAAGAGGTGGAGGCAGTAAGAATGGGAAGCCACTTTAGTTACAGCAAGTCCCCTCCCCATTCGTAAATATTTATATCTCGATTTGGGAGAAAGTGTAACTTGTCTTGTTACTTCATATGTCCTGTTCGTATTTGTGAAAGTCATAATGAGACGTACTTCAACCAAATCGAGATATTACTCGTAACATTTCTGAGTCGTAGAGTGCATGCTGTGGGAGGTGTGCCTTATCTCGTTTCTGTCTCAAGCCCTTCAAATCAAAAGATTAAAAAGTACTACAGTTATATCGAATCAAAACATACTGAACAAGCTGGCAAAAATGTTGTACATTTTTTAAACTCTCAAATTAACAGTGAACAACAAACTAATAAAACAATTATGTAATCTGCCTATAATTTTTATTCCTAATTGATTTTCGATATTTTTAGTAGTCCTTTCAAAGTGAGTTAAATCGTATGTGTTCATTACGATAACAAATACACAAAATCTAATTTTTTCTACTCACATTATAAAATGCTGTCATTTTTTACTGTAACCAGTTGCTTAATGATACTCACTATGATACAGGTTCTTGACCAATCATAAAGAAGTTTACAAACCAAGTATTGACAATTAATCATTGAGAATCTTCTAGCAAATGTTTCTTTAGATTGTGTACATTAAAATTGCATTTCGTATTATTTTATGCTTGTCAGTTTTAAATTATTTTATTATTAGTAATTTTTCATGGAATATTATTGAAAATAAATTGGATTGTAGCTTCACTTGGATCCTATTTGACTAGCGCAGTACTTCCTCGCATGCGGCCTGGTAATTACAGCCACCTGCGGTAGTATGCGAGGATAGGGTTAAGTGGCCTTGGCTGAATACTACATGTCAACTGCCACGAAACGATTCAATGAAAAAGTTTTATTTACAAATGCTACCATAAGTCAGTAGAAAAAGTACCACATGCAACTCGATCTAATGGGTATTAATACAATCGTGTGCAGTTTACGATACTCGCTTGTAACGTAATATTACACTCGTGTATTAACATTACATCATCATTTCATTGTGTTCATTGCATTAGGTAGAACATCTTCATGGTCTTTGCAGAAATACAAATAAATCGAGCGCTAGAGATCGCGTAACTGCCTCATCGCGCTTTACACTTTGCCGTGAACAAAACTTTCTAGGTGTAGTATAAGGATTTAGACATGTACCGTATTCCTACCGTCTATTGATATGAATTAACAATTGATAAAATTACATGTTACAGCCACCGCTTCAAGACTACGCTTTGTCTCATTTTCATGGCTAAATGAAACGAAATAAATGTAAATATATCGAGTTAAATAAAGAATAAAATGTCTTCAGTAAACATATAAATGATGAGTGTAAAATCCTTATAAATATTTTTATAAAAGACAAGGTCTAGAAACAATGTACATATGGAATTGTATGCAAACGATTAACCTCACATACGTCGAAAGTATAAATATACCAATATAATAAAATGTAATATAGATTAGTCGATGACGGAGGGCCATGTCAAAAAGAAATAAATTCAAATACTGATACAAAGTTCCATTGTGGATCGACGTAAATCTAGGAACACCTATGCGTGTCCACGTTTGAATTATGAATAGGAAGGGGTTCGAAAAAAGAGCTCAGCCACTTGAGACAGTAAGGCCGGAAGAAGGGGGAGAAGATCGGTAGGAAGGTCTAAAGAGATAGTGTGAGGTAAGGGTATGCATGTTCTTTGTACAATTTTCTCTTGACATTGTTTCTAGTCCTTGTCTTTTATAATAATATTTATTTACTTACTGTGGACATTTTGTTCCTGTTTTTAACTCGGTACATTTACACTTATTATGTTTGTTTTAGCCATGACGTGACGAATGTACGACATGACGAAACCGTAAATGTGATGAAACAATTTCGAAACGTTAGCTGTAACATGCAATTTTATCAATTCTTGATTCACATCAATAAACCGTAAAACTAAATCGACTATTAATAATAACTCCTGTAAATTGTTCCCAAGAATCGAACAATTTTGCAGTCAAAAAATAATATTTTGGTATTTTATATTCCATAAATCTTCATAGTTTTCTATTGAAATTAGCGTTTGAATTGTGCTGAATCCTTACAAGATTTTTTTATTTATGAAGTCTTCCTTTCGTTGGGTTTACGTGCTGGCTCCAATACTTTTAGATACTGATCCATAATACAGCACATAAATACTGAGAGACTTCCATATGTAGAAAGTAAATTGAAAACTATGTTATGAAGCTATCAAACTTAAAAATATGTCAAAAGGAAAAGTTATTGGAAAATTATTACTCCGAGGAGGCAAGTTATCAAGTTGGCGTGTTCTGAGAGTTGCATTTTTAAATCCTGATTCCCGAAAGTTGATATTTTTAATGTATATCTTGAATATTTTTTTCAACTTACATTTGTTCTCGGGAACAAATTTTCAGGAGCTGTTAATTAAGGTTTCTTACGTTTACTGGAAAAGGGTTTTCTCTGATTACCTTAGTATTACCCATTTTGGATCATTTTAATTACTAGAAAACGTGGTAACAAATTGCATAATGAGAAAATATTTTTATCTACAAAAATAGAAAACATTTTTCAAATCCATTGTTTCAGTGTTATTACGAGTGATGTAACTGTAACCAGTAAAACTTCCATAAGCCTAACTTCAATATATACTGAGAATTAGACTCAAACATTTAACATTGCCAGGATAGGCATTCCTTACCCCCTTAAAACGAAACAGTCTAGGAAATCAACATGTACCATATTCACCTATGGCGAGCAAAGTAAATTTAAAAAATATTTTTCTTTATTTAACCAGATCAGTGGAAGTACCACTTTACAGGTGAGTATTAGTTTTATGTATGTATTATAATCGATAGTGGCTCGAAGTTACGAGTAACTGTAACTTAGCGCACCACCATACCCCTATTTCTGATCGAGGACGTCCACACTGGTTACCTCTATGCTAATTGTAGAATGTAGAGTAGTAGAATAAATGCAGGAACTATGCTGACGGCTTTACGAAGTTGTTGGTTGTGTGCCGCAGAGCGCCGTGGAGGAGGCGAGGCAGGAGGCTGAGAAGCGCGGGCGCGCGTCCTTGGGCAAAGCGCCCTCCCCGGGCCAGCTGCACCTCCTCCAGTGCGACGTCCAGAAGGAGGAGGACATCGTCGCCGCCTTCAAGTGGGTCAAGGACAACCTCAAGACGGTGCACATCCTCGTCAACAACGCCGGAATCGGGGGCAGAACCAAGCTGGACGGTAAGCTTATATACCTCTAAACTAATACGGAAACGAGTCAATAAATAAGTCAGGGAATAGAGCAAATAAGAATCAATGTAACTTCCTGAAACTTATTTCACATTTTTATATATTCACCCTTTAGATTGACTTATTCCATCTCTTTACATGTCCTTGAAAGCCAGTAAGAAAGACAGCTTTTAGCTGTTGACGTAGTCAAATTGAAACCTCCACAAACACAGCATTATCATTTTCAAAACATCGGTCACCCAAATGAGATTTTAGGGGCCCAAACAGATAAAAGTCAACTGGAGTTTAGTCAGGACGTCGGGCGGATGGTTGAAGCATTCCCAAGGAAATAAGCGTAACAACTGTGTTTTTCTTGCTACGTGGGGGCGGGGATTGTCATCCAGAAGAATCACTCCCATTGTTATGAGGCCAGGTCGTTTGCTTTCCGTAATAAACACTTGTCACCGTACACGGGCGCATTTCGCGATGTACTTCTGCTGTGGACAGACCTTTGGCCCCAAAAATCGCCCGACCGCATTCGGTTCTACTGGTGTACACTCCTGCGGCACGCCGCCATCTTGCGGTGACTACTAGACTGACAAATGCCGCACAGCGATGGCCCCGAGGCACATTCTACGACAGACATACATGGGTTGCAATGTGCCGGTAAAATATGCTCGCATAATTTAAACATGGTAAAAGGTAAACTGACGTTTGCGACGTATTTATTCATTTTCTCTCGTATTTAACTTCCTGGAGAGAAAAATTAATGGTATAACCAATGCTATTTTTGTGCTCTCATTGAATATCATTCAACTAGTTTGTAATACAATCCGGTAATTCAGAGAGTTTGAGAAAACATCCTCACCGATTGCGTTCAGTATCAGTGAAGCCTCATCACAGGAAACGGACAGTGATTCCTCATTGTTGAATGAACTATTTAGAATTTATGGGTGTGGCCCATAGTTGGCGAGACACCTTGAATTCCAAAATCTAAGAATGCATTAAACATGAAATTCTCATTTGATACAATTTTAAGTACTGCTTCCGATTTTAACCCTTAGGTCACCAAATGTATGTTCCTTTAAGAGCAAATGCTGAATATTTTGTCTCTGGAAAAACAGGTTATCACATATTTAATTTTTTTTTTAACTCGAAGACACAATACGATAATCACCCATATTTCTAAATCATATTTTTATTTATTTTCCTATATTGGGGTGGCACAGTAAACGGTCACCCCTACATTGGCCCTATGTATGTCGAATAAGAATAATACATTTTTTTAATTTATTTAGCGTATTTGTTATAGTTTTGCATTATCGTTAGCGTTCGTACTTTAGCGTTTATTGTTATAATTTATTTACTGTAAAAATGTTCTTAAAAGGGTTATTTTTGGTACATTTAGATGCACTTCCAAAACAATTCTTGCAAAGTCCACAATCTGTTAAGTAATTAAAAGTAAATTAACATTTCATGAATGGTATGGTTTCACATTTTAAAATAATTTGTCCTCTTGCAGAAACGAATACTGCTGACTGGACAGGTATCTTCGACACAAACGTCCTGGGTCTCAGTATCTGCACGAGGGAGGCTGTGCAGCTCATGAAAGCAACCGGAGTAGAGGACGGACACGTCATTCACATCGGCAGGTACGAGGACATGTAGTAATGTAACATCGCAAGCAAATTGGAAACACAAATATAATGTATAATGTTCACTCAAATTATTATGTTAGTATATTTTAGAATATTAAAAGGCTTTATTTCCTTTATGTGAAGTTTATGACTTAATTGACAATGAGACATTAAAAATGCCGTCTCTTCAAACAAGATCAAAGTTAATGTGGATGCTGATTGATTCAAAATTAATACACAAGAGGTATGAAAAAGATCAGTATATGTTGCGTGTTTAATACACTCGTTCCACTGGACGTTTTCAATCCTCCTGAGTCGTCAAACAAGGACATTGAATGAATTATTCATGCAGGGAATATTACACAGTAGGTAAATTAATCGTCCAGAATGTACGATCAATATAAATCATTGATGGCTGGGTCAAAAAGTCTCTAAAGGTATATTATCTCAAAACATTTTTTTCACTTCTAACCTCATATTTGCTTTTTCACCTTGGCAGTAGTGAATCCAAGAGACTCACTAATGTGGGGTACATGATATTTTTAAATAACGGTTTTAATTATTTTTTCATTAACAGAATAAAAATGAAATGGAGTAGCATTTTATTGTAAATAACATTTAGGCAACTGATATATTGTATATTTCATAAGTTTTGCCTTTTTGTTATTGCAGTTGGGCAGGGCACAACCTCCTCAACATCCCAGGAATTTCAATGTATTCAGCGTCGAAGCATGCTGTCCGCGTTCTGACTGAGGGGCTTCGTAAGGAACTAGTGGCTGCCAAGAGCAAAATCCGCGTTACGGTAAGTCAATTGTCTTCTTATACGAACTTTAGTACATATTCTGTCAATTTTATTATAAAAACTATGTTCTGTTTTCGATTAAGAGATTCTAATCAATAATCGCTGCAAGTTACCATCACATGCGTACGTAATATAATGGTGATATTACAATTATTAGATCTGAAACAATTTTAGTTTCCTTGGATATAAATGCTGGTAATTTGTTTGGAAACACCGTATTATGAGTATACACTCGTTTCCACTCTTATTAGTGGCTAACAGAGACACATTACATTTCAAAATACTATACGATGAACAGCACTATTACTTATGGATCATATTATATTTCTTATAACGAAGGAGGTTTCTTTTGTTTCTTAAGAGCCAGTACCCAAAGAGTCTCAATTTGTGAAATATAATCATTCATATTTACTTAACAAAATGAAAAATACCAAAAGAATATAAAAATAATCGATAGTTAGACTACTTGAAACACGTTTATGTCACTGTGCCAACTTACCTAGTTCAATGGGTATTGTTCAATATTTTACAGGAAGTCAGCCCTGGTGCGGTGAAGACAGACTTTGGAAAAAACAGACCACCTAGCGCAGAATTTCTCGCGACCTTGGGAGTTTCTAAAGTGGAAGACCTATGGACCGTGTTGCCACATCTGCAATCAGAAGATGTGGCGGATGCAGTTCTCTATGCTATCTCCACCCCTTCTCATGTACAGGTAAATATCCCACAAATTCACACACATTATCTCATGACTCTTTCTTTGGGATAAAAGTTCCTCAAACGTTCCTCATTCTTAATATACTTCCGCGAAAATTAGAATATTATTAATGAGTTGTGTTTTTGTGTTGTTTTCAGATTCACCAGATACTCATGAAGCCGGTGGGAGAAATTTTCTAAAAGATGTTAGATTCAGAAAGTGTATGTTTCAGGTTTTCCTGTTGCACTGATCTTTATTTATTACAATAATTTCGAACATTAAAAACTCTTTTTAAAAACTTGTACAATTTACTTAAGATATCCAAAAATTCCTGCAAAGATGTTTGTAAATGTTGACTGAGCTGAATTGATGAAAAGCATTATATGACATCAAATTAAATATTAATGAATCGCTTATGCAGAAACAATGAAACCAAAATTTGTTCTGATGATTAATATTCAGGAAATAATAAAAAGGAATCATTTCAGGTTGAAAAAAGTCACCACTGTATTCTCCTCAGATAAACAAATGTTTCTCATGGCATGTCAAAAGAAAAACGCGATTTTCATGCCAATTTTTCTAAATCTAATTTCATGGAATTGGTTTCGAAGTATATAATAAATAGTTTGGGATGACCGAGACCGAGTGAGGGCTGATACAACTATGGCAGCGATACCACGTGATTCATGAAAAGCGTATATGCAATCGTCTATTTTATTTCAGTAGTATGTATACTTTTTGCGGCTCTCACACAAAACTAATCTTTATAAATGACGTCTCTAAAGAAAGAGAATTTCACGGAGACGTGACGAACTGCAATTTTATTTTAAAAATATGAAGGATTTGTTTTAAAAACGCGTCGAAATATTCATGTAAAATGCAACCCGCAACATTTGGTCAAATATATTGTTAAATAACTCCTAAACGAAGCGTTCTATGACCTTAAAAATGAACATTTTGACGACAAGGGCCTTAAAGAAACATTTTTCATTCAGTAATTGACCGGATAATATATTCTTGGACATTGTATTAACCTTTTTGCGGGTTCGGCACTTATCGATAATACCAATACCACAAATACATGAAGGAATACAAAATATATCCCTCCATGAGCCCTAGGTGCTGGTGGCCATCTTTGTGACGCTTTACGCTTCCCATTTCTTATATTTACGCTTCCTGGGTACACCGAGATTTGCGCAGATTGACGAGGTTTATTTGCATAATTATGAATTCAAGATTCGCTCTCGCTAGAAGTACTATTAATAGTTGTATGATACCGATGAAGACTGTTTTTAATGCGTGTAATGCAACCATTCATTTAACATTTTTCTGTGGTCTACAAGTGCTGTGTACCTAATTCTGGAGGGAACTAAGATGGAAACGGTCCACACATTCATATGTTTCAGTTTCATGATACCCTTAGAAAAAATTAGGGTGAGGTTTAACAAACGATAGTTCTCGCACGAGTACGCTAGTATAGCATTAATTGTTTCGTTAAAATAACAATTGAGCGGAAAAAAATTGAACTCCACAGAACTCAAGTGCGGGAAATGTGAACCGCTGAGTCATAGAATAGGCTACTCTTCCTCAGCTGGGCTACCTTGGGAGGGAAAATATGCTAAGGAAAGGAAGCAAAAATGGAAACTGATGAACCTATCTACTCCGCAATAATGAAGCAGATGTGAAATTCACTATAATAAACATATCAAATTGGAAATCACCTAACACCTAGTATGCTCCTCCGGAAGTTCATAACGCCTGTTTTCGGTTATTTAAAGAAGCACGGCAAATTTCATTAGTGTCAGAGAGCACAAAAATTGATAGACTTGATTGATAAAATTTCACATATATTGCAATTCTTTGAAAAGTGAAAACTAAATTGATATATTGAAAAATAAAAATGTGAATAAAGTATACAAATGAATATTGTCACTTTATTCAATAAAATGTGGACAGTAGTTACAATAGAAAGTGTCTGAAGCAGGATTACTTTTAATATCACGAACAGCGAATCAACGTAAATTAGTGAAATCATACACGAGCTAACACTAATCATGCCCAATAGTTACAAATATTTCCAGATAATTAGTCTCATCGAATGAATTTAATTTCAAACAAAAAGTTTTACCAGCCCCATTGCTACAATCTGTTCTAATTGTCTATACTGACTGGAGATCTGGTAGATGAATATCTGTTGTTAAATAACAAATAAACGTACTACACTTTCACAAATCCTACACTTGCAAAATACCCACGTGTCCCAATAATTCAAAACGACCAATCACTCCCACCATATACTTTAACATGAGTAACGCAGTAGTCCAGGAAAATTTAATATAGTGGTGCTACAGAATTGCACGAACTTTCTCGTGGTAAAGTTTTCTAATTTCCTTGGTGTGTACTGGCTTTATGGTGTTACCCCATCCTCTTGCCAGTTGCCATCTATCGCCGCCCAAACTACATTTTTTTTAAATATTTCGCAATTTTTGGGTTTCCTAATTGTAGAACCAAAATATTATTTTAAGGATATTAAAGAAGAGAAAACTTCATCATAAATAGCAATTTTTATTGAGAAATTTGGAGCCGTTTCTAAGAAAATGGGGTTTAAGTGCTACTGTAATTGCGAAATTAGAAGCTCTATTTCAAAGGAATCTATTGAGTTTGCGAAAAACTTCATTTCAAGTCATTGTAAGCACATCCTCTTACAAATGCAATAATGTATACAAATTGCTGGAAATGTGCATATTAACGACGTGAGGGATTTCAAAAATATATATATATATATATATATATATATATATATATATATATATATATATATATATATATATGTGTGTAATTTTTGAAAGAAAAAACACACAAAAATAAACTTTACGTCATATTAAACACTACAATTAGCACTATCCGTTGGAAGAGTTTGAAAATAATTGGAGCTATTTTTTAGAAAATGGCGTTTGAGCGTTTCTTAAAATGCCGAAATTTGAGCTCATTTTTACAGAAAACTGTCGAGTTTTTGAGAAATGTTATTTGACATTATTTGAAGCACATGTTGTCATAAATACAATAATGTGAACAAATTGTCACTAATGTAAGTATTGACGATGTCAGAGACAAATCAAAATTTTTTTGTACATTTTGAAAACGCAAAATAATAGAGCAATGTGGTGTTTATGTCATTTAGAACTATCTCTACTAAACGTTTAAAGAAAACAATTGGAGTTGCTTTCGCGAAAATCTTATTTATGTAATATTTTGAAATTGCACATATTACACGTTCTATTGCACGAAAACTACTAAAAGTTTCAAAAAATGTACATGACCTAAATGAAACAACTAATTATGGACAACATTTTTCACTTGAATGAAAAAGCACTCTCTTCAATTTCATAATTTTAGGAAGACGCCGAAAAATTCAAACTTTTTCAATTTTCGAAAACTCAGAGTTGACCGTGAAATTCAGTTTTCAAAAAAATTATTAGAAGTTATTTGAAGCTTTTCTACTAACCAATGCAATAATGTATACGAATTGCAGAAAATAAACGTATTAACGACATTAACGAGATGATTAAAAAAATACAATTTTGTAATTTTTGAAAAAAAACAAAAGAATACAGCAAAATTAATTTTAGTTCATGTTAGAGTAAAATTAACAATATACGTACAAAAAATTGAAGAAAAAATTTAGTGTTGTTTTTGAAAAATTGACGATTGAGCGTTTCTGAAAATGCAGAAATTTGAGCTCGTTTTCGCAGAAAACTTGAGTTTTCGAGAAACTTTATATAACATTATTTAAGGCATATATACTCATTAATCCAAAAAATATTTTAAAAAATCGCTGCGAATGTAACGTAATGAATGACGTAAATGACCGGTCAAACATATTTTTCTATTTTTTATCAAAACTAAAGAATCAGGTAGAATGATCTTTATGTCATCTTATAAAGTTCATTTAATTCTATTCATACCAAAATTGTGAAGAAACAATTTGGAGCCGTTTTTGAGAAAATCTTGTTTTCGTAATTTTTTACAATTCCAAATATTGCACGCAATCTTGCCCGAAAATTACTAAAATTTTCGAAAAAATTACATGACCTTATTGAAAGAACTAATTATAAACAACAAATTTGATTTGAAGGGAAAATGTCTATCTTCAATTTTGTAGTAGGCAGACGTCGGAAATAATTCAAACTTTTGAAATTTTTGACAATTTTGAAAATCAAACCTATGCCACCTTGATAAATGTATTTTACTTTGTACTTACAAGAACTTTAAAGAGAAAAAAGAGAAAATTTGGATCAGTTTTTTAGAAAATTTTGAAAATATTTGGGGAGCTTCATGTCAAGTACACCCAAATTATAAAGTTTTTTTTTCAAAATCTCACAGCTTCGATTCGAGGCAGATGGACAGTGGTTTCTTCAATTTGGAAAAAAAATTACGCATGGTTTAGTCGTTAGTAGTGTTCACAGACGGACAGATTGACGTTTTAGCGTCAATTGAATTTTCGGTATGAAGGACCCACAAAACAGGAATTCTGGCTACCCCACGTGTTAGAGGATATTTTTTCTTAATTTAGCAACTGGTTTTATCCACTTCTTCGTTATCAAGACCTGGCAATGAATTTTTTTCTGCGCAGTATTAAATCCGGCTTTTTTTTCGCGCGGTATTACGTAACTTTCTCAATACTATATGTATTACTCCGACTACGAGAAAGTAACTAGAGGATGACTACAGGATGGCACAGACTTTCTCGTAGTAAAGTTTTCTAATTTCCTTGGGGTAGGCTGGTTTTAAAGTCTTGCCCCAACCTCGTTTCAGCAGCCATCTATCGTCGCCCAAAGAACTTTTTTTTTTACCATTTCTCAACTTTTCGCTTTCTTAATACAAGAACCGAAATATTACTTCAAGAATATTAAATAAAGTAAAACCTATTCCTCTATAAAAATTTTCATTGAAAAAATTGAAGCCGTTTTTAAGAAAATGATGATTAGGGATTACTGTAAATGCGAAATATGAAGCTCTTTTTCACAGGAATCTATTGAGTTCTCGAAAATCTTCATTGAAAGTCATTTAAAGCACTTCCACTCACAAATGCAATAATGTATTCAAATTGATGGAAATGTGCATATTAACGGTGTGCCACATATTTCAAAAAATTACATTTGTATAATTTTTGAAAAAACAAATTGATACACAAAAATAAATTTTACGTCATGATAAACAGTACAATAAGCTTTATCCATTGGAAAAAATTGAAGAAAAAATTTGGAGCCATTTTTGAAAAAATAACATTTCAGCGTTTCTGAAAATGCAGAATTTTGAGCTCATTTTCACAAAAAACTGTAGTTTTTGACAAACTTTATTTGACATTATTTATAGCACATGTACTCATAAAAATAATACTATGAAGAAATCGCTTCTAAAGTAAGTATTACTGCCGTGAGAGACGAGTCAAAACAAATGTGTGTACATTTTGAAAAAACAAAAGAATAGAGCAATATGGCGGTTATGTCATCTCATAGGTTTCGTTTCCATCAACAGTACAAACAAAATTTAAGAAAAAAATTGGAGTCGTTTTTAGGAAAACCTTGTTTTTTAATTTTTTGTAATTGCACGCACTATTGCACGAAAACTACTGAAGGTTCCAAAAAGTGTACATGACCTTAATGAAATAACTATTTATGGCCAACAATTTTCATTGAAAGAAAAGTCTCAATCTGCAATATTATAGTTGTAAGAAGTTACCGAAAAAAATCATACTTTTATAATTTCCGAAAATTCCAAATTAATCCTGAAAATCGAACCTATACCCCCTTTAGAAGTGTAAATATCTCTATTCTTACAAGAAATTTAAAGAAAAAGATTGGAGCTATATTTGAGAAAATTTTGAAAATGTCCCTAGGGCTTCATATAAAGCCCCCAAAAATTAATTAATGTTTTTCAAAATTGCTGAGTTTCACCTCACGCAAAAACGACAGGGGTTTCTTCAATTTGGAAAAAATCATACGCTTGGTTTAGGCGCTAGGTTTGTTCAGATACACCACACGGACGGACGGACGGACGTTTTGCTTTCAATTGGTATTTTCGGTATCAAGGACCCACAAAAGAGGGATTCTGGCTACACTATGTGTTAGAGGAATTTTTTCTCTTAATTTAGCAACTTGTTTTATGCACTTTTTCTTTACCAGAGTCCGGCAATATTTTTTCCGCCGAATATCCGCCGTTTTTCGCGCAGCATTACATAACTTTCTCTATACTACGTATATTTCTCCGTATAAATGTACGTATACGAGAAAGTAAAAATGGGGGGAATAATTTATTAAGTTCTGAAGCTGCAAGAATATCCATTGGAAATGTAACAAACAGAAGAGATCCCGCCTTCTGAAAGGAGTACATCCCTCTTTCACTTCCAAAAATATGCTATTTTATCTTTTTTACCCATTTCAGCAAATCACCACGACTGTTCTTTCAAGAAAAGTGTTATTGCAAAAACATTGTCATAAAATTGTGCACAAAACGGTGAGAACTATATTTTATATGAGGCTAACTGTTTTTGAGATGAAGTTTTAAAATTCATTAGCATATATTCTTGACTTAGTGTCGAAGGATGTGATGCTTAGGCTCAGCTTTCGACGCAACGTCACCCGGACAGACTAGAGCATTCGCAATTATCTCTCGCGGAAGTATGCGACTTCACAAGGTGCACTTTTGTTTACCAATCACTCAAGAACTGATTGATGTAAATTTTTCGGTTATGAATTTAAGAAACAGACAGACCCAGTTTGATTAAATTTTGTATTATACTTATTAGGGGTTTTAGTGCAAATGAGATCTTCGCCATTTTCAAGCGTTCTTTACGCTATCCGAGTTTAATAAAAACAAATGGAGCTAAATCTGAGATGATTTTGAAAATGTTGAAGCTTCGTGTAACGTACCGTCAAACGGGGCAAGTCCGTGGCACATGGGGTGAAAATATGCTAGGCTTCATTTCTTATGATATACGCGTATTATTGACACTTATAGGAACTCTGCTGTTTCTAACTTGCCCCAAAACCCCTACACCTGGAATCTCTGATGATTCTGGAATGTCTGTTAATAAAAGTGATTCATTTTCGCGCCAAGGCCATGCTGAATATGTGTGCGTAATTAGTGTGAGATTACTTAATCAAGTTTTGTTGATATTGTTTTGTTTGCTGAACTTAAGTGAATGCCGACCGTGTCGGGGTAAGTTAATATGTCCATAGCTATATATTAAGAGAAAACAGAGCTTTGTTTATCTTACTGTTTGCGTGAGTTATCGTGCAAAGATTACAACGAAAACACTTCATGGAGTGAGATTGTCTCATCACTTGTTATCTACTCTCTCTGTGTTTTTCACATTTGCCAGCCATGGGTTGTGTTTTAATCAGAAACCTTGGTGGAAGATCCCACAAAAATTCATCGGAAGAGACAATGAGGAAAGTCTTGGAATACATTGAGGAAAATAAAATAAAAAAGAGAAACAGCGAGAAAGTAAGTTTATTAAGAACGCTTGTTTGTTAATTTTATTTACATATCGATATCAATTGCGTGACACAAGCTCTACACATTTGATTGCTGGTTTTCCAACTTGCGTAATATACCCATTAAACCGATATGTTCTCTGAAAGTTCTGTGATAATGGGGTGGAAACATGAGCATCTATAGAATGTTAATGCGCCTTTCAAATACGAACTGCATTAGAAAATAATTGATAGTTGCGCAGTACAATTTTTCTTTCTATTTTCTTTGTTCATTTTTCTTAATTTTCATATTATGACCGGATAATGCTGAATGATTTGAATAACATGATATTTAATGCCACATTGGATGTATTGTTTTGTTTTTAAATTACACAAATGTAATTTATTGAAAATATATTTTACACCGTGAATATATTACCAGCAATGTGTATTCATTATTTCATTTGTGACTAGAAGTACTTCAGATAATTTTCAATGAAGCTTCTTGAAAACGCAAACGTTTTCTGTGAAAAAGGGCTTAAAATTTCGCATTTACAGTAACGCTTAAACGTTTTGGCCAAAATGATTCCAAATTTTTCAAGAAAAATTTCAATAGAGCACGAGATTTTATTCTTCTATAACCGTCTTAAAGTGATGTTTCAGTTCTACTATTACGGAATCCAAAATTTGTGAAAATGTGAAAAAAATGTAGTTTCGGTGGCGATAGATGGTAGTTGTTTTCTTGAAACTTTTTTGTACGGTTAGTGTTACATGCACTGAATAACTTGCCGTAAACGTCACTCTGATGTATTCCTTTGTTTTCCAAATACACAAATGTAATAATGTTAAATATTTCTCGCGTCATTAATATTTACATTACCGGTGAAATGTAAGGTAACGACGGGTAACATTGTGGCAATGTTTCACCTCTGGCAACTTCGAAAAATTTAAGGAGCACAGCCTGTATCGTAAAGTTATTTGCTGGCTGTGTTCCCACAGTTAGCTACCTCTCTTAGAAACATTATATTCAATTGTTTGTTGCGTTAAGTTACAGTTGCAACTTAAAATGTCCGTAAATATTTATGGTGTACGATGTCGCAGGCAAATCTCGTAATCGAAACTTCGTTAATGTTGGGTTAATTGAGTTGAAATAAACGGTGTAGATAAGTATGTGCCATACTCAAGGCATGCTATGTCATGACTTAATAATTATTCATTATAAACAAGACAAAACGTATTATTAGTATATACCACTTACAGGATAACATTGCCATACTGGCCATCTTGTTTTTCTCATATTTATATCCTTTGAGAAGATATTCTTACATTGAAACAATTGACATTGTGAGTTTATATATTTTTAAAGCTTATGACTATAAATTGTAAACATTTATTATTTACATTAAATACAAAATTACTTTTTTGTTGTCACCATATTTGTAGTGTAACTTTGAAAATCATATCATTAATTCACTTTGTCTTGTTTTTAGGGAATGCCACATAGACAAACAAAAATCCCAATATCTAAGGTTTACAAACCTGAAATGAAGTTAAAATGCTCCAAGCAATGGAAAATGTAAAGAATGAAAAATTAAGTAGGAAAAAGCTACTAAACTGTATGGAATTATCAGGTCCACTTTAAATGACATGAATGAGTGTTATGCCAAAATATGATATTCTTGCTGAGCTTCCCAAATCTAATATAAAAAGGAAAAAGCACTTTTTCCCTATTGCATTTTATCACAATGTAAAACAGTTAATAAAACTTATTTTAGGCTATGTTCTCAAAGCGGTATTTATCTCTATTTATTGTACTTAAACAGCCTAAAACCAAATACTAATAATCATAAAATTTGTTCTGAAGCATATTTATGCGTTTCTGTTTCCTATCCAACTCTCATACTTATAAACATTGCCAGAGACTTGGACATAAATAGAGGTGGAAATGTTTGACCCCTGCAGGTTAACATTGCCACTTTGCTTGCTTTAAAAAAAATAATAAAACCTTTCAAATTAGGGAAGGTGTGACTTCAATATTTTGAAGAACATATACTATTCTGAAGGATTAAATTGTCAAAAAAAATGTTGTGAAGATTGTTGCATCAAAGTAGAATTTTAAAAGAAACATATGTGGCAATGTTACACCCCGTTACCTTACACATTATTTCATTTGTGAGTACAAGTGGATTCAGATGATGTCTTGTGAAGTTTCTCGAAAACTTAACACGTCTCTGTAAAAATTAGTAAAAAATTCTGCATTTTCAGAAACGTTTGATCATGTTCTGAAAAATGAGAACAAACTTTTTCTTCAAACTGTTTGTATGGTTAGTACTAAATTCATGAACCTACATTAATGCCATTTTGATTTATTCTTCTGATTTTTTTAAGAATTACACAAATGATTTTTTTAAATCTCTCGCAAAATATTAACATTATAGTAATTTACTTTATTTCATATACGCGTGCACAAGAGCTTCAGATGATTTCCAATGAAATGTCTCGAAAACACAAAACTTCTCTGTGAAAATGAGCAAAATTGCGTTTTTTCATAAGGGTCCAACCGACATTTTCTCAAGAACAGCTCCAAATTTTCCAATGAAAATTTATGTATGGAAATGTTTTGCTCTTCTGTAATTTTCTTGAAGACATTTCAAGCATCGAAAAATTGATAAAATGAGACAAAATGTTTAAAATGTTCGTTTTCGATAGGTAGCATTGGAATATAGTGAGGCAATACCGGAAAGCTAGCCTAGAGTAAAAAGTTTAGAAAACCAACTAATGCGAGAGCGTTCTGTAGAGCCATTCTGTGGCAACACTAGTTTCATTATCAGGGCCCGGTAATAAGAGTTTTTCTGTCGAAAATTCTCAGTTCTCCGGCGCACGATTACAATACATTCTCTTCTCGCGAGGTATGTGCGCGAAAGTAATAAAATAATTAATCATACACTACTTAAAGATGGTGGTGCTACATCACGTACTATCCCGCATTAATTGTAATTAATACGCAATATTATACTACTTCATGAACCTGTAAAAGTGTTTCCAATCAGCAAAATGTTTTTTCTCCGCGCCGAGATTCAAACTCATTCCAATCTTTTTTTTTTTTTTGTTATCCAGGACCTACAAAACACAAATTCTGATTATAATCACCAGTTGGATAATTATCCAACTGGTAAGAGGAAGAAATTTACTAAATATAGGACTGGGTTTATTCACTTTTTCATTACCAGAGTGCGACAAAATATTTTTCTGTCGCAAAATCGCCTATTCCCACCGCACGATTACTATACTTTGTCTTTACCGTTTACGTACTAAGGCTAGAATGTAAAAATTGTATCAAGTATTCATAATTGGGAACTGCCAAAATATTCGTCTTGTGATTGCAGAAGAGATTTGTTTAGTGCAAAATAGCGCCCACTTTCTTCCAATAGCAACTATCAATTATCTGTGTATATTACGAACTGTTATAGGATCATGTAACGTCAGAACAGTTTAACCTCATTTTGGTAGTATTCAGTTACAGATGACAACTTTATAAAATATTTTCTCAGCGGAACAGAGAAATCGAGAGAAGAAAATGGTGTTCTTGTGAGCGAGGAAAGCAAAAAGGGGAGTTTTTCGTAGCGCTCTCTCAAGTTGTTACAAACAACGTAGAGAACAGACACTTCCATATTCCACCTTAATCTTCGTACATGAGTAATTCTTTTTCTAATGACTTTTTCTAACGACTGAGTACTGGTGACAGAACAGTATGCGTCGGTTAATTAAAATTAGTACGTATGATCAAACAAATAATGATACTCATAATTCTTAATGATAATCTGAGGACGACAATTATTCACTTCTTTTGATCACTGCGCAAGTGCAAAGTGCCTGAGCAACTGATTTGTATCAAAACTAAAGTCTATTCCTCGGGGAAAAAAGTTATTCATTTACACTGAATTATCTTAGTATCTAAAATTAACCGTGTTTAGATATAGGTAGGAAACCATGACCGTCGAAAATCATAAAGAAGGAAGCATCCAGTTTTCGTCCAAAATCCTATTAAAATGAGATTTATTATTATTATTGTAATTATTATTATTATTATTATTGTAATTATTATTATTATTATTATTATTATTATTATTATTATTATTATTGTAATTATTATTATTATTAATTATTATTATTATTATTGTTATTGTTATTATTATTATTGTTATTATTATTGTTATTGTTATTATTATTTATTATTATTATTATTATTATTTATTATTATTATTATTAATAATAATAATGTGTTTTCTTCAAATATAAATTTCAGCAATATTTATTAAACCAACAAAGTTTTTTCACATATTAATCACTTTTTATTGCATAGTTTTTCCAAAATTATGGATGTCTATTTTATTAATAATTTCATGTTTACTCAGCTTAAAATATGCGCCTTTCCACAATAGGAATAAAAGTATGTAAAAACTATTGCAGTCCATAAATCTTACGAAGACAAAGATGCTCCAGTTCTTGCAAGATTTATAGATCTTAACTATTTATGTATTAAAATATTGGCTTCATTGATTGCAAGAGATTTCTAGCGCGTCAGCTGCTGTCATTGGTCCCGTAAGTGTAGTACAGGTTTTTCGTCGTGAGGTGGGCGTCTTTCGCCGCTGGATGAAATCCGGCGCCGACTGACCGTCGGTTTGCGGGGTTTTCCTCAACCACATATCCACCACTAGCGGGGCACCGCCTCAGCCGGAATACGTTCTAAGATCCCGACCGGTATCCCGATTATTTGATAGTGTAGTGCAGGTTAGTGTAGGTGTGGGTAAGTAAGTGGTGAGGATACGACAAGGAAGAAGGAAAGATCGCGCCCGGTCAGGGGCCCATTTGTTACGGAACTGCTTCTGCATTCGCCTGGTGTTGATAGAGCAAATCATGGAAAACTATCTAACTGAGCAGCGACCGCTAGGATTCTCTTCCAGACAGCAACTAAATTCCACCTAGCTGACAAGTTAGTGTCGAAAATGCTGCTACCGTCGGGACTCGAACCTAGGACCTCCCGGTCAGAGGCAACGCAGTGACGTCATTTGATGCCCTGAGCCATCTCTCCCCGTAGAAATGTTAGAAAAATTGTTGGTTAGAATGCTCTTCGGCGTGCTGATAATATCCTCTTACTGCATATCACGATTTTGAGATACCTTAGTATTAGCAATATTGAAATACACGTATTATTAAGATAAATGATAATTAAGTAGAAAATAAATTGCATTTATCTTCGTAATACATACTTCAATATTCCTATTAGAAGACATTTGCCAGGATAAACAGAATAAAATGTATTTAATTCCAGGTTTATTGATATAATAAATAAAATTATGAGCAACAGGAAAGGAATATTACATTCATTGAGACAATTTCATTTCAGAAACTTTCTCCCACTGGCTTCATGAGTATCTGGTGAATCTGGAAAAAAGATCCATAAATAAAATTATCTTTATGGAATATGTTTTAACAAAAAAAGACAGAACTCGCAGAAGAAAAGAAACAAAGTATAGTAACATTACCTGTACATGAGGAGGGGTAGAAATGGCGTAGAGAACTGCATCAGCTACATCTTCCGATTGCAGATGAGGCAAAACAGTCCACATGTCTTCTGCTTTAGAAATTCCGAAGCTTTCAAGAACTTCTTTGCTGGGTGGGCGGTCTTTTGAGAAGTCAGTCTTCACCACTCCGGGGCTGACTTCCTGCAGAACATCGAATAAGATTTGAAATGGGCAATTCGATTTAAGATGGGCAATTCGATTTTAGATGGGCAATTCGATTTTAGATGGGCAATTCGATTTTAGATGGGCAATTCGATTTTAGATGGGCAATTCGATTTTAGATGGGCAATTCGATTTTAGATGGGCAATTCGATTTTAGATGGACAATTCGATTTTAGATGGACAATTCGATTTTAGATGGACAATTCGATTTTAGATGGACAATTCGATTTTAGATGGACAATTCGATTTTAGATGGACAATTCGATTTTAGATGGACAATTCGATTTTAGATGGACAATTCGATTTAAGATGGACAATTCGATTTAAGATGGACAATTCGATTTAAGATGGACAATTCGATTTAAGATGGACAATTCGATTTAAGATGGACAATTCGATTTAAGATGGACAATTCGATTTAAGATGGACAATTCGATTTAAGATGGACAATTCGATTTAAGATGGACAATTCGATATCAGTTCTCCCTCTCAACGAGCAATTAGAATGGGCAAGACAAGTACATTCGGTCGTAAATAGGCATGGATGACATTTAGTTTTGTTATTAGAGCACTGAAATGTATATGGAATCGCCAAGAAGTGAGGATTTTCTTCATTAGTATGACTCAACCTGGAATTAGAGACGTTATGTTATGACCCATATCGTATTGGGCAAGAAGAGGGAAAACAAAAAAATATGCTGCAAAATTTGTGAAACTAGAAAGCCCTGGTTCTAGGTCAACCTTGTGGGATTCATTGGAAATCCACAGTGGTCCACAATTACTTGTATTACGTCCATTTAAATGTTGCTCTTTTGACGTGCGACATTTACCTTAAAGCAGAGTTTGTTGAAACCTGCAGACCGTCCACGCAGAGTTTTTTAGTAGTAATGTTCAATAACTTGCCACCATGAGGGAGAAATTTACAATGTTACACCGTTATCCAATATCAGCAAAATACTATTGCACGTCAGCGAATATCACAATACAATTATTGAGAATGATTTTTTTTCATTCAAAATTCAAGTAGAACTTAGTGTGGGGATCACAGAATTTTGAAAATGTGCACAGAATTCACTTCTCCCCATAGCACGCTATTCACAGTTTTACTGCTTTTTGAAGTAAAATAAATAAATAAAAAATAAAAAATGAAACTTTACTGAATATGTAATTCAGGTTGAATGAGAGGACAATTGACTTACCGTAACGCGTATTTTGCTCTTGGCGGCCACCAGTTCCTTGCGAAGCCCCTCCGTCAGGACGCGGACCGCGTGCTTCGACGCTGAATACACAGACACTCCCGGGAAGTTGAGGAGGTTGTGCCCAGCCCAACTGCAGTGACAAAAAGGCAAAACTTACGAAACAATACAATATGATCAACTGCCTAAATGCCATTTACAATAAAATGCTACTTCATTACTCTTTTATTTCGTTTAATTTTTGTGAACTTTGAGATTTTTCATTGGTTGATGTGACAATATATTGCCAACCAGCCTTATTTAATTTCTTGATGGTCACCAAAATCTATCTAATGAAAGTTAATGGTAATATTAATATTGTTGTTGGCAGGGCCTGATTTCTGGCAGAACGCGACGGAAGGTCGTTCCGGTATTTCGGGAATAATTATTAAATTACATTATAAATACATAATTTCTATTAAATTAGTAGTTAATTTGGAGCGCGTTCCGGGACGTAAAATTTTAGAAATGAAGCCCTGGTTGTTGATCAAATGAAGTAAATACAATGGAATTTTCTTATGAAAATGTAAAGTATTAATGATAAATTAAAAGTTTGCATAAGGGCGTTACGTTGTATTCGGGTGGCTGCAGAAAGTTGGCGTACTTTTCAATAATCTTTTCTAAAACTGAATAGCTACTGTTTTAACATTGCCCATGAGTGACCAACGTTAATAGTGTAGAGCTAGCAACATTTGATTTCGTATATTTTACTCTATCCAAGCTCACGAAAGAGTGTCCAATCTAGTCTTGAGATAGTGTACACCAGAAAGGATTATCGCATGTAAACATTACAGCTCATAGCTATTCAGTGAAAAGCAAACGCGTTTTGTAATGTCTGTATATAAACTATAATATTTGTAAGTATATTACATAATCCAACCCATTTATTGTTTAACCTAATTCGTAACCCAATCGCATTTCTTGTTTCGCGGGTAATAAAAAATTTATTTTCCCATAAACTAAGTTGCCTGATCCAAAGTGTAGAGGAGTCATAGCTTTTTTATTAATATGCCAAGAAGGGAACCTAAACACAGTGAATGAAAAAAGATCCAAGCCATTAAAAATTGCTATGTTGTGTATACCATTGACCGTATTATGAAGGTGCACAACTTAATTCATCCTGTTGACAAGGAGTGGTATGATCACATTCACAACGAAAATATCTCGACTCAGGATGAAAATAATATTGTAATAATGTTTCTTCTTGTTAGTTTCTTTTTCGATTTTCTACTTATTGCAGATAATAGTTTGTTCAAAAGAACTATAATTTATTTAGTAGTAAGAAAAAAAGCTGTAGTGTGCGCAATGCGACTATAAAAAGAAATATTTCTTCGAACATTCAAAAGAGATTCTAGCTATTTTGTCCAAAAAAATCCAATACTCTCGCCAATGAAAGTAACAACTGCTAGTTATTAATATTGGATACTCGACATAAGGATATCTCTTATTTACTCCTTGCAATGTGAAGAAGCAAGTCCTTAGTAATTCTTAAAAGAAGCAGTGTATAAAAGTTTCGTACAACGATTACACTCTGCGTGACTCACTGATAGTAATGCGTCCTAATTTTAGATTGAATTGATTTGAATAAAGGCTTGCTTTCAGTTGAAACGTACTAATTTGGGTATTCAACTACTTAATACAATTCGAAATTTATATTATTCTTTGAGAATAATTATTATTTTAATTTTTTTTTAAAGCAAAACTTACTGATTTAACATTTGACATGATTTGTTCGAGTATCTTACATTTGCTTGCTATTTTACACATCTCCGTACCTTCCGATGTGAATGATGTGCCCGTCCTCTACTCCAGTTGCTTTCATGAGCTGAAGAGCCTCCCTCGTGCCAATACTTAGACCCAGGACGTTTGTGTCCAAGATGCCTTTCCATTCAGCTGTATTGGTTTCTGCAAGAGAAGAAACGATTTAAAGACTTGAAGCTACGATGTTCATTGAAGATTATCGTTTATTCGAAATTCTGCGATTAAATAATTAGTATTTCTATTTTGGGAGAACATTTTTATCGTTGCTCCCTTGTTTTGTAAGTAATGAAAAAATAAACATTTTAATGTAAACATTTGTACATTAAACATTGTAATGTAAACATGTGACTTATAATGTTACATACTTCTAATATATGTAGGGAGGTCGAACTATCACTTTTTAATCCATACGTGGTCGGAAATATGCGGCGGTTACTCTTATCACAGCTGTTACTTCGCTCCCCGATTGATTGGCATCTCCTCCTGCGTTAACGTTTGCCAGGTTCAGGATCTTTCAGGAGATGTCCTACACACTGGCATTGGCAATCTCGAGTTGTGTCGAACCTCGAGTTGTGACCGCGAATAAACGTCCACTGCCATTACCTGGTGTGTATCAGACCTCGTGGCCGTCAAATAGACATTCTATAGTTAAAAGCGATTGGAATTAATTTCCAATGAATAAATAGAATCTAATGAACCTATTGACCGTCCCCTATTCACCATTCGCGTAATCATGTTTGTATATCCCAGCATTAGATAACAAAATATGAGGGAAAGAAGAGAAAGAAGAGACTAAGTTCTATACAATAATGTATCTGTGTGTCCATAACCTTGTCAATATATGTAAATTACGGTCTAAAAGAAACATTAGAACTAAGAATTTTTAATTAAAGTAAATTTTGTGATAAAAATAAATAGAACAATCTGCATGATGACTCAGGATAGATGTAATTAACTTGACGATATATAGCAGGGTAGTCGAACTGAAGACCCGCGGGGCGTATGCGGCCGGCGGCAGGCTTTTATAATAAAGGTTACGAGTCAAATGTGAAAGCCCTGTGAAACCATGGCGAGACCATTCTGCCCCTTGAGCACGCATCCTGCTGGGGTCAACGCCCCCTTCAATGAAAAAATCGGCTAAGTTTAGAATTAAGGATTTTTTTTAGTAAATTCAGAATTTAAAAATCAACCAAATTAGATTCACTGCCTTGTGTACGGTACGGTCTGATATCACGCACGGTTCCATTCCTCCACCCCCGTTTAGGATGTCAAATAATCCTCCACGAGTTCTTGAGTGATTATTGGTTAGGGAATAAAGCAGTCGTTTTTGGTGCAATGAACACAAAGTAAATGATAAACGAGCTGTCATTGATGAAAGAAATGGTTTGGCACTAACTGTATATTCAATTTTTCTTTATTTTCTCGTATACTGCGACATATTATATAGAAAGCATGTAGGGAAAATTGCCAAATATTCGATAGAAAAACACCGTTTTTTTTGTCCATGATATCAATATTAGATTTTTATTGCTCCTGTATGTGATTTGCTACTTTCTCGGGTTCATAGTGTTGTGAAAATACACGATTGCATGATGCCCCAAAACTGATTTTTGGCTTTTTATCTGTTCTTTCGTTCATCTGTCCGACGGCCTGTCCCTTTTAACAAAATTGATACTTCTCGATTGATTTGACTGATGTCACCATGAGGTTGAAATCGAAGCGGCCAGTCACCAATATGATTCGTAGCCGTTTTTCATCTTAAGCATGCAACATTACTTTGTCGCGTATTTCGTACATTCATTTGCCACTTTTGTTGCTTAAGTTAATAAAAAATATTAATTCATAAAATATATATAGACTTTTCTTTAACCCTAGCTCTTTCAATAATACATCCACAACCACTTCCGTACAATAATGTGAGAATGCTCTTGATTATCATTTAATTGCACATTATCGGGGAAAGTGTACTTATCGACCGACTTATACTCGTTTTAAATCTCAATTACATACATTTTACATTTTTAATGCATAAATATCCGAGCCCTAGTAACTAGTGTATTACGGAAAACAATCGTCGAGGCCTCCTGACCAAGGGAGTGATTCTTCTGCATGACAAGGCCCGCCCTTACACAGCAAGACAAACACAGGAGTTATTACGCTTATTTATTTGGGACCGCTTAAAACATCCGCCCAACGTCCCGACCAAACTCCCGTTGACTTATCTGTTTGGACCCCTAAAATCTCATTTGGGTGACCGACGTTTTGAAAATGATAATGCTGTGTTTGTGGAGGTTTCATTTTGACTACGTCAACAGCTAAAAGACTTCGTCTCTGGCTTTCAAGGACATGTAAAGAGATGGAATAAGGGTCTGAATATAAAGGGTGAATATATAAAATGTGAAATAAGTTTCAGGAAGTTACATTGATTCTTATTTTCTCTATTCCCTGACTTGTTTATTGACTCGTTTCCGTATTAGTCTAGAGGTATATAAGCTTACCGTCCAGCTTGGTTCTGCCCCCGATTCCGGCGTTGTTGACGAGGATGTGCACCGTCTTGAGGTTGTCCTTGACCCACTTGAAGGCGGCGACGATGTCCTCCTCCTTCTGGACGTCGCACTGGAGGAGGTGCAGCTGGCCCGGGGAGGGCGCTTTGCCCAAGGACGCGCGCCCGCGCTTCTCAGCCTCCTGCCTCGCCTCCTCCACGGCGCTCTGCGGCACACAACCAACAACTTCGTAAAGCCGTCAGCATAGTTCCTGCATTTATTCTACTACTCTACATTCTACAATTAGCATAGAGGTAACCAGCGGGGATGTCCTTGATCAGAAATAGGGGTATGTTGGTGCGCTAATTTACAGTTACTCGCGCTCTGCGGGAAACGGTGTTCGCGTTGGCACTACTTTGCCTCAACTCGCTTGCACACCCATAGATACGCAGACGAAACAATGGTTTGTGTCAAACTGGCTATACGAGTGCCCACTTCACAACACCTGCATTTGCACTTCACAGCATATCACCACACTTCAATAAATACTACATTGAATATTATTATACTGTGTATGTAATTAAGCAATGCATTTAAAATGTAATAATGACAAAAATAACTAAATGATAAATGTTTTAATAATCCTAACTTACTAATTAATGAAACATACTAATGTGATTAGTAAATTTACCTTTAAATTTTTGAACACTTCGAGGTAAAGGTTCCAAGCCTGTCGCAACGTATTCCAGTCCGTTCTTGTTCTATGTGTAAAGGAAATTTGTCCAACATTTGCTGTGTGGCCTGAACTGAATTTTGTGCTTTACACCCTCCCACCCTCTACTAAAGTACGTGAATTTTCAGTGATGTAGATATCTCTCCAACCTGGATAACCGACCTACGCCTTTTATAGCTTTCACTAGCAGATGCAGAAGATTCCGCGGCCATAGACAATAACTATAATTGTTTTTTTTCTAACGTGGCATCTTGCGTCTTTCTCGGAGTCGCTTGATCTGCAGCACTACTTGATACGGTCGCGACCATGCGACATCTTGCGGTAGGACCGAGAAATTTGCAAAAAATCGTGGCTTATTCCATCTTTAAGATAATACCCTCAGATGCCACGTTACAAACCCCCAAGTATAGAGGGGAGGGATCCTCTGATCGACTGACATTCTTCAGATGTGTAATAGTACAACCAAGCGATTTCACCGAAGTTTGAGAGTTTTTTAATGAATAATTGAGATTCAGTAAGTCATGTTTTTGTAATATATTGGTTTATAACTACTTTCGTAAAATTATTTAAACCCTTCCTTCAAATAGAAAGAAATTTATTCTGTTGAAATTTACATATTCTACAACTTGTAGAATCTTCAATTTTGGATTCTTCGGAGATTAAATCTATCTATCACTAGTTATCTATCATAAGTCTATCTCTGTGGAATGCAAGTTATTTTATTTTCGTAAGTTTCATAAATTATGTAACTTATTATCGGTAAAGGATGTTTTTCCTCTGTTTGGACATCCATAAGTCCACAATTTCTGAAGTTTGTGAATATTATCCTATTACGAAAAGACTAGGCGACCCGTTTCTAATTATGCGTGCCACGAAATAAAATCAGTTTGTGTGGCTGTTAGGTGACGTTACAAACCTCACTACAATCAAACAAATTGAAAGTTTTATTTAGATTCTGGAAGAAGTGAAATACATTTACCGCGCTAATATGAATCGCATCCTTTAAACTATAGGGCAACAACATTTTTAAGATTCTCTTCAGTTTACAGTTACATCTTAATTCTTTAATTCCTATGGCAACACTATGCGCTACTGAAGTTGATGTGTGGTTAAAAAAGCTTGTTATAATTCCAAATACGTTTAGAAATTTTGTTCAAAATGTGGATAAATAAAAGTGCTAAATTGCGATATATTATTTTATGCAAACGTGATTACGTGGAAAAATCAGACTTATTTCGTATTAGTGGAAAATACTGAAATTCGACATAAATTCTTATGTGCAAGTGCGAAAGTTTATAATAAAATTGGTAATTAATAATTAAGGTAAGTTAGTGAATCAATTGTTTTCTTTAGACTCCTTTTGCTTGGCAATAAAGTAATATTTTTATCATTTCTTTTTACATTCATTATGAGTTTTGGAATACACAAACTCCGGAAACTCTTAGTATTGAATTTTAATCAATAAGTGGGAGTGTCAGCACCAACCTTAATCTTCTCCTTCCGTCTTGCTAAAGCCACTACATTGACGCCGGCGTCCTGCAGCTGGTAGGCGATGGCAGCGCCGATGCCAGCGCTCGCGCCCGTCACCACAGCGACACGTCCGCGCCAACGCTCCATGGTTTCCTCTAGCTGCTTGGTAAGAACTGATGTGGCTGTGAGAACCAGCATCTCTTATATCTCCAGGCCTCCTGCACACGTCACCGGGTGACCTTGAATTCGCAGATACCGCGAGGAGCCTGCCTCCTAGCGGCAAGTCCACGAAACAAAGTTTTCGAGATGAAATTACGACTCATAATGACTAGCAATTTTCCAAGACGTGTAATTTTAAAATGTAGTTTCCGTGACATTGCGTTTAAGACGTAACCGTAGTGTAGAATGCAAACTGTGACTTGCAATTTCAAGCAGAAGTGGAAACTCGTATGTTCTGATCCAATGTTGTGCAATAATGTTTGTTTATTCACCGTTCTGCCTACAGTATCAAACAACAATATGTTAGGTATAACCTGGCTAAAATTTTCCTGTGAATAATTGCATCGAGAGTATATTCTAGGAAAATTGTAAGGGTATAACGACGAATAGATTCATAGAAAAACAGATCTGAAGATTGCCATTAGATACTTTTTTCTTAATCGTCTCGATCAGGTTTTTCGTCCAGTTTCCCTGATCCATTGAGCAAATGCTGAGATGGCCCTTGTTTTGCTTCTGGACATAAATGTAACTTCATTTTCTGTGCACGTCTTCTAGAATTCAGTGGGAAATACAATTATTCAAATTATCGTTTCATGTTGTCGCGGCAGGAAGTAATAAGAGCCAAATTTATTGCTTATTTATCTTTGAAAATAGATTTTATTACATGGGAGTTTTTTTGTCGTTTTTTTCTCCCTTTCAAAATTCAAAATTTATTGCTTATTTACCCTTGAAAATAGATTTTTTTACATGGGAGTTTGTTTTTTTTCTCCCTTTCAAAATTCAAAATTTATTGCTTGTTTATCCTTGAAAATAGATATTATTACATGGGAGTTTTTTTTTCTCCCTTTCAAAAATTCAAAATTTAAGTAGTATATGACTTAGTGTAGGGATCACAGAATTTTGAAAATGTGCACATAATTCACTTTTCCCCATAGCACGTCATACGCAGTTTTTAACTGCTTTTTTGACGTAAAATTAAAAAAAAATTAAATCAAAAAAAATCATAGCAATATCAAGGTAAATGGTCACGCAAATTTCCAAGAGGGGAGATGGACTCCGGTGCACGTCACTTATTTTCTTCGATTTATATTTTTGTCGTTTTTTGTTTAAATAATAAACTAAATTAATAATATACATGTGGTTTACTTTTAAATTAAAGAGATTTTTCGATTTGTGGCTCTGCATATGGAAACTAGTGGTACTCTCGCATTATTTGCATTTTTTGGAAGTTTTAAAAATTCAGAGATTTTAACGAAAATTAGACCTACGCTATTTTTAGCCTGGCAGAGCTCTGGACCGTGTCTCAGACCCAGATAAATTAATTCATTGTTTCTTGGATATAAGGCCGCTCCATAGTTCTGTTGTTCCTAGTTCCTTCCCAAATTGTTTTACACTATTGCGTTAGAAGGGATGGCATTTTTCCGATAGTTTTTGGAGAATAAATTGTTTGCGAGTGCTAGTTCCTCTTAACCCACTGCGAGTAATGGTGTACTAAATTTTGGCCTAGTTCCAATTTACTTTAAAACAGGGCATCAGTCAGTATACATACATAGCTTTATTTTGGTGCCACTTTTACATGCGTTACGTAATACATTACATTACCCACTATGACTAAAGCAAAACACTACCACTCATACCGCCATTGAAAAACTAATGATATTAAATACCGGGTGTCCCACTAACTATGAGCCACCCTCTTCTGCTAAATGGTTCACGAGAGCGAAGTGAAGTTTTCGCTCAACAATGCGGAATCATGGGACAAGTAATGTACTCTGGAGATATCGTCATTATTTTGAGTTTTCGTGATATTTAATCTTTGATTTTTTAAATTTAACTACATATTTTTCTCGCCAGCGATGAATAGATCATGAAAGGAGGGATACAATGATGTATCATTTGTTAGTATTTTGAGAGTAATTTGAGTATACAATTAGACATTGACCTGTCATTTTGAATTAAACTGCGTAGCGGCGCTGAGAATTACGAGAGGGGAGACAGAGGGGTGGCAGCTCCATTTAACCATTCCCGTAGTCTTCATTAGGAGACAGGAACAAACTAATACTAACGATCACAATGAAAGACTTTCCATTGATTCATCAGAAATTAATATTTCTTTCACTGATTGAAATTCCAAAATATTGATCATTGAAATTAAACGATCATTGAAACTGATCTAAAGAAATTGGTAGGGTAAGAAAAATACTAACAAAGGTTATTTTCAAACTTAATAAGAATCGAGCTCTGTCTAATGGATACAAGAACAAGCCAGAAATTTGAAACATTGCATCAACAAGAAAAGGAAATGAATGGTTGAAGATATTCACAATACCTCCAGATAATCATATTATAAAAAAGTAGAAATTTTGTTATTGCCATTACAAAATTTCTCACTGTAAATTTAAAAAAATTATACTTATATAACAATAGAAATATTTACATAAATTGTTCACTAAGCTTTGTGTTCCCCATCGACAGCAATCCAAATCTGCAGTTGTGTGTACAAGGACTGGCTCACTGAAGTGATTTGCGACTCTACAATACGTCGTTACTTTGTAATTTCAACCAGAAGAGAAGTTTCATTCTGAGGAGTCTTCGGAAAAAACTCTTATTCCCAACGTTAATATTGATGTTGGTTCCTTTGTCCGTTATGACAAGACCATAGATTGCTGTAGTACCTCCTCTATCCCCCATTGCAACATCGCTCAGTATCCCCTCTTCGCGCAACAGGCTTGGAGCCATGAAGGTTACTTTCCCCAAAGGCGACAGTTGTAAGGGCTACTACAGAAAATGTTGTCCGTTTAATTTAAAACATGTTAGAAATGTATTTGATACTCAAATTTCTATCAAAATGTTAACACAAGATACATTGTGTCCATCTGTTTATGATATCATTGCTGATAAGAAATATACGTAGACCTATTTAAAAAATTAAAGACGATTACGTTTTTCGAAAACTAAAAATATTTCAAACAAAATCTCCACGGCATATTACTCGCCCCCCCCATGATTATGCATTGTTGAGTGTGCGACAACTACATTTCGATATCGTGAACCGTTTAGAAGTCATGGGGGGTGGCCCATTGTTTGTGGGATATCCTGTTTAGTTTAACTACTTCAGTTTTCCCATATTCTATGCTACGAAACAATTTTTGACTCTGCATTTTCACGCATGCTATTTTCTGATTTGCAATATGTTGGAGATTTTAAGTAATTTGAGTGTAACCATCCTTTTAAATCAATATGATGTTTGTTTCCTGAAAAAAAAACTTAATATTCCTGAAATTAACGTGTTAGCATTTAATATTCAATCTGTTAAACAGATTAACTTTGTAAAACATTTATATTCATTTAAATAATAACCTACTGAATGAAAACAAATCATAACCCCTCCCTATGCTAAAATTATTATTAGACACCACCCCTCACACCACACTCATGCCATTAACCCCCTTCTCCACCCCACAGTCCGGTATTTAAACCGCTAGGCCTGCCCGAATCCGCGCATTTACTCTTATTTATTCGTGGGGCGCCGACTTTACTCAAGCTTTCGTGGCGCCACGAAATTTTAATCTTCAACGTCGCGGCGCCACGGACGCTTGAGTGAAGTCGGCGCCGTGGCGAATAAATAGGTGTAAATATTATGTATATAGTGAAGTGTAGTGTTTTTTGCCTGAGTGTGAGAATGTATTTGTAAATACAGATTAAGAATGAAGGAGAGTGAATGAAACAAAAAGGAAAATTGCCTAAAGAAGACACAAACTAATAACGAACTTTTAATTAAAATGAAAAGAAGTAATGTTAACTAACGCAAGCTCAAAGACGCTGAAGTAATTAGTTACTAAATTAATATACAAGTTATTTTAAATAGTATGTTTAAGATGCAGCTCTCCCTGTGCTAACGAACATGATTTACACCTGTATTTGAATAAACTCACGCCTCTCCAGAGATACTGGAGTGAGAAAAATTGAAAAAGAAAACCCGCGAAGTCGCGTTGTAGCTTCCACACAGTAGGCAAGCAACGGCTCAATTTACATTTCAAGTTTTCTGTTTCTACATTATACATGTTCATTTTCATTTCATTCACTTTCTTGCATGGATTTACAAAATTTCTGTAACATTAAACGGCATAACACTCCGCCCTCTTTTGTTTCTTTCATTTCTTAAGATGTTTATTTTATTTTTTAAATTAAAATTATATCAAATTGCACATTATATAACTATGTACTATGAGTAATCCTAATGTTTTAATATGTTTATATTTGTTTTATCAGGAAACCGATTATGGCTAAGCCATCAAAAGCTGCTCTTGTAATAAATAATATTGCGGGCAATTACAATGCCTTTATTTCATTCGAATGCCTACCTAGAAAACTAGAAAGTGATGTTCATCGTTACGGTGAAATTTAGTGGGTGCAGGAGAGAACCAACACGAATTTTAAATTTATTACCAGAGTGAAGGTATAAAGAAGGTGTTTAAGGACAAGACTCGTTTTGATCTGGAAGGCTTAAATACGAGAAGTAATGGGCGAGAAAGTATTTGAAAAATGCCAATGGGAGGACCATTAAATAGGGAGATTGCTGAGAAGATAGAGAAAACAAAGCAGTACAACAGTCAGAACTTCATCACCCGCGTTCTGTGTCACCATTGCTGGCTACTACTACTCGGGATCTGGAATCAAATAAGAAAAGACAAACTTATTCTTCATTTTTTCACTCCTCTGTTCTTTTTTAAAATAAATTTATTATTGATACATTTCCATAAGGTTTTAATTTACGTTTCAAAAATTATATTTTCTTGAATTACCGTTTGAATTTTCAAGGCAGGTTTTGGTTTGGTTTGACGTACGGGGGTTAATACTTGTACACGTTTTTCTCTAGCTTCATAATTCCTGCCTCACACTTAACTATACACAGTTGAATGATTAATAAAAGAGACAACAAAGCGTGTTTAGCAACATTTAAAACTAGACATTTTTGCTCCTGAGTAAAACTGGATTTGCTGTCTATGTATTTGATTTTGTAGTTCTGCTAAAAAAGTACCCACACTCGCCGGTATTACCACAACTAGAAGAAAAGAAGATCCCAACAAAAGTCCGTAATTAAGATACATTCACGTCCAGAAGAAAAAGGGGCCATTTTAGCAGTGGCTCAATGGATAAAGGGGGAAACTATGAAATCAATGATCGAGATGGGATTTTATAAAAAAATTATCTAAATAATGGCTAATCAACGTAATTACAAGTCACTATACGTACATACTGCAGTTTTCACACATTTTATTTCTTTACATTTCATACATGAAACTTGAGATAATTCAGTTTTTTCCAGTCTGACTTTCACGTCTCAAAATAAACTCGTCGGTAGACTTACTTTCTTACTAGTCTTGTAAGATGGTTCCATCTGTCCATCACGTTAAAGAGTCCCTGAAACAGCAAAATTATCGCCACAGATATCTGTTCGTCACAGAATCAATACACACTTCTACAGAGATAAAAACTATATCTATAAATCACGTATTGATAAATTATTCGCCAGCGTACGTGTAAGAAAATAATTCTGATGTAAAATTCCTCTTGTTTATTTTACTGTATTGAAGTTTTCACATTCTTATATTTTTGTTAACTTTCATAATTAATTTTGAGAAATACAATAATAATTAAATGGAAATTAAACATTTTGTGCTGAAAAATAAGAATTAGTTTAAAAAACAATACTAGTACAGTTGTTATACATTTATCATTTATTTGTTAGACCTATTAAATCTATTAGGGAGTTTGATAAACCGTATCTAATAACAACCACAACAACAACAACAACAACAACAACAACAACAACCAACCAACCAAACAAACAAACAAAAAGTTATATGCACAGTACTTCAAATCTACGTATTTTTGCCACGTCTAAACATGAACTTCTTAATTTGTACTCTTTTATTTTGCCACACGTGACGAAACCTTTTGCCACGTATCACGCGGACTTATGATCCTGTAAAGGAAAAAAGTTAATGTTTGCATTTCATTAATACCCACAAATAAAGCTCCATAGCCGTTTCGAAAAAATACCACCCTGTTTTAAGTGTGCTGTCCGCCAACTAAAGTTTCCCACTCAAGGACGACTGAACGATGGGCAGCCCTTCAGTTTTCCTTCAGGTAGGATGCGCATTCCAATTCATTGTGTATTTTGATTTATCTTTTACATTGCAAGTAAAAATTTACTAGAACGTCGCAAACATTTGAAAGCAAGTTGGAATACAAAATCGAATTGGAACACTTCCCTGGAACTTAACCTACCCACCCTGCCCTGTGAGCCTTGTAGGCGTGTCCCTCCTAAACCAACAGTTGGGCATTGTGACCTTCCCTGCTGAACGACGACCTAGCCTACAGTCCAGAGGGAGGTCACCTGCCATTCAAATCGATGCAAAATGCGAGGTGCAATTGCGTCTCTCAGTTCAATAAGTTTCCCACCCATTCAAAGTCCCTCAATTTCTCTATGACGGAATGCATGCCATGTACAATAGCGGTAATCCAGCACAGGAGTGGATCCCATAGTATGGCTAAGCAAACCGCCCTAATATTACTGACTAACCGGGTTCTGCAGCCTCCTTCCTACATTTGCCCATCCTAATCTTTATCAAGATAATCATTTTATATTCCAAGCAACATTTGTATAACATTTCAATTAATCGTTTTAAATGTAAGAATGCAAGCCACAATGACATTAAATATTAAATGAGCTTTATTTAAATAATAAATATTCAATAATAATAATAATAGTAATAATAATAATAATAATAATAATAATAATAATAATAATAATAATAATAAGCATTGAAATTTAAGTTTAATAACCAATAAAGTTACTAGATAACCTTCAATAACTGATCTATTACTTTTAAATTTACTCTAACGTTTCGATAAAAAGTTCATTTCAATAAAGAAGACTACAGAAACCCAACAATATATTAAACTAAAGGCGGACCAATACCCGTCTAAAATTATCTGAGCGGAGCCAATGACTGCACGAGGAAGAATTAACCCTCCCAAACTACAAACGAGTGCATGTGGGGAGGCTGGTTTCAACTCCACGCATGGTGTCGTTTACTTTTCATGTTCATATTTGTTGTTTTTATTTCTCTGCATCAGTTTCGTGGTAGCTTTGTGTGTGTGGCTAGGCCTGTGTCATCCGTCGTGCAGCCGGGAGAAGGAACGCAAACGGCCTCGCCCATGGGCGAAGGGCTCAGGGCATAGGACAGGGCAAGGGCACGGGACTGGCTCCACCCAGACCACTCACCGATTCCAGGCTCCACCGGCGCCAGGCCTAAGCGCTGCTCTTCTGCCAGGGGTGCTATGCTACCCTGCCCTGTGGTTGGAACCTACGCTAGCCTATGCTAACTGAACTGCACACCGCATTATCTGCTGGAAATTCTTATAAACGATTGAAATACGCTAATATTCATAATTAAACATCTTATTTTATTTATTTTCTCAAATCCTGACCTGTAGAATCAGTTCTTTGATATATTGCATTTTCAGTTTGTATTTTAATATTTGTAGAAGTATGCTTGAAGTCACTGATAGATAATTCTTAGGGAATTTCAATTCTTACTTTCGAACTAGACTGCCAAACATTTTCCAATTCAAAATAATTCTGTAACTAGGATAATGATTTTTAAACGCTTAATAATTACACAATTTTAATCTGCAAATAGCATCTGCAAAATTATTGATCCTATTGATTAGCATACATATTTTTTTCATTATAGTTTTATTAACGTTTCTCGAGTATGACAGTGAAAAGTTAAACTTCATTTCTTTATGTTTGCGTAATGACTAGAGTCCGGAAGTTTGGCAAAATGCCTTTTTGTTATTGTTACTATTTCATGACTTTTGACAATAGAAATCGCTTAATCGTGCTTCTGGCGCTGATTTAGTAGATATTCATTTTGCCTTTTTTGCCTATTTTAGCTTCTGATGTCTATTTTTGCCATATTGTCTTATTTTTGTCTTTTCTCGCCTTTTAGTCATTCTTTACTTTTTTCTTCTGGCAGAGATTTCGATCAAGCTGGATATATATCTGCAAGCCTAGGCATCAGGAAGACAGATCGTATTTGGTTTTTCTGTGAAAGCAGAGACTATTAAAAAATATTTTCGATTCTTCATTGATACTGACAGTCTTTAACCGCTCATAATGAATCCCATCTTACTTTTGAGAAGAACCTCGAAATCGCTCACGAAGGTTCCCATTTTACTCTTCAGTATAGCCTCGAATCCCTTTTGAGAACTGCTCTTTGTTTATATTCCCTTCTCAGTACTGGCGATTACACAAGTGCGAAGAACGAAAAATGTAATTTTGTTTGCACTGATGCCATTTCAAGATTCAAAAGGCAGTCCTCAATATCGTTTCGTTTCAGTTCTGGCGATTACACAAGTGCGAAAAACGAAAAATGTAATTTTGTTTGCACCGATGCCATTTCAAGATTCAAAAGGCAGTCCTCAATATCGTTTCGAGGAGGGAGCGACGCGAATGGAACAAATTCGTAGCCATCATACCGGATGGTCATATGACATCAAGATTACAAAGAGAAAATGTGTAAGGAAACTATCAAGAGCTAAATTTTAGACTTAGAATAAAAATGTGAATCATTTTAACTATTAAATTTTTACATTAATTCCTTTTGAATATGATTTTTCATTGTTTACCGCCTTTTGGCACCCCTACTTTAGGTATAATAAATCCTTTTTCATGCCTATTTTAGTAAAAATAAATGCCTTTTTGCCCGACTATTTTAGGTCCATGCCTGAACTTCCGGGCTCTATTAATGACTATTCGACTTTGGAAGTATTACGACTACGCTTTCCAAATTTTAAACTTTTTCCTAACCACCTGGCGGGAACAAGGGAAATTTAGGAACGACGAGAAGAAACGGCGTCGTGGAGAACAAATCCATGGTGATTAGAAGTCCACAAAAGTGGTGATTAGAAGGCCACGGTGATTAGATGTCCACAACGAAGCACAAAAGTACGTCAAACATTACACTCCTGACGCTTCACAAGTTCGTTCTACAAACCATTTCTTAATACCCCAACAGCTTATTTTTGAGCCTGTACACTTTCACACTAAGCAATATTTCCACAGTTCTTTGGATCTCACCTTTCACTTCACTACACTGTTGAAACCTGCAATTCGCAAATTCTGCAACTCCCATTTTTATCTAAAAATTTATTCGTGCAATCTATCTCAAATCTACATCAATGCCACTCGATTTTTCACTTCACACTTCACCGTATTTATTAAATAATTAATTTTCTATTGAAATCTCCTTCATGCACACCCACTTCACACATTAATTGGCTTCGAATTACCCTGTTTATTCGTTTTAGACCTAATTAAACGCCACACGCTTTTGTTCCAGAAACTATGTACATTAAAAGGAATCTAACCACAGTCACAAAAGCACTTCGAGAACAATCACCAATAACCTCTCCACAGCCTGCACATCGTGTCCGAATCACACGCTACCTCTCACCTAGCCGCCACCACGAAATGAGCCAGCGCTGGGCGGGTGCGGGGCGAACTGGGCAGACTACGGAGACGTCGCAGCGATTGGCCACCGCTTTTCCAGAGAGAGAACAGGAGGGCGGTTGCCAACATAACCGCAAGAATGCTCAATTTAGAATGGATGATTGAAAAGAAAGATAAGTTTAATATTACTAAAAATGTGGATCAGCCTATGTATCTTGAATCATATTTCTAATCGATTCGTTTTAAATGGCTTATAAGATATAGACCTTCTACTTCCAGCAGAATGCAAAGAACCTAACTATTAGAACTAGCGATAATGAGATAGTAATATCTTTCTGAAAAAATAGCGGTGCTAAAAATGGAACACACTTTCTCGTACTACTTAGTTGTCCTTTATTTTGAGTCAAAACTACCAATGGGGGAGGTGGCTCAGGGCATCATTTGATGCCACTGCAGTGCCTGTGGCCTCAGTTTCACAGCGTAAACAAAGGCCGTGTCCTGCATGCAGTGCCGGATTACCGAACAGGCTGAGTAGGCTGCAGCCTGGGGCGCGCAATTTTTAGGGGCCAACGAATTTCACCAGTTTTAAAATTTCATAAGGCGAACTTTTGAGTGTTTTATAGAAATATTTCTTTCAATATTTGTAACAAAACAAAGTGTTCATTCATCAAATATATATCCACTGATATATACAGATAAAATGAATGCAAAAATGTCGTATATCGATTAAGTCAATATCGTGGTGAGAATTATTTATACGTATACTACAATCAATTATCAATTATTCATACGTACACAATATTTGCGTAGGTTACAAATATCGTACAACAATTTTTTATTCAAAATATTATAAATAGATTTAATGTTTTTAAAAAAGCAACTTAAAAGGGCGCTAAAACATTTGACAGCCTAGGGCGCACATAGGTCAAAGTCAGGTACTGCCTGCGTGGGCTACAACTGACAGTGTCGCCGACGCGCGAGTTCAGTCTCAAGCTTGTTGGTACTTGAGATGACAAAGCGCATAGTGTTCTACGTAGGCGACAGGAAGCGCCAGACTGTCATAGCTCCACAGCCAGGCGAGACCCGTCGAGCGGCGCGGAAAAGCGCTTAGTTTCATTAACCGCTTGCGCTATGCCGCTATCGAACGGTTCTCGTATGTTTTTGATTGATTCCGGGCGCGTCATCTGCTACGGTCATTAGTCCCGTAAGATTAGGGGATTTTTTTATCGCGGGAGAGGTCAGTGATCTTTCCCCGCTGGCTGGCGGGAGCCCGGAGCCGACCTATGTCGGCTTGCGGGGGTTCTCCACAACAAGTTATCACCGGGAGCGGTAGCTCAGTGCATCAACTGATATCACTGAAGCGCCTCTGACCGGGAGGTACAGATTCTAGTCCTGACACTAGCTTTTCAGCTAGGTCGAATTCAGTCACTGTCTGGAGGAGAATTCTAGCGGCCGGCTGCTCTGATCGGTGGTGCTGCTCTTCCGTGGTTTCTCCGATCAACACCAGGCGAATGCCGAAGAAGTACCCTATCAAACGGGTCACGGACCGCGCGCGATCTGTCCTTCCTCTTCCTTGTCCTATCCTCTCCCTTACACACACACACACACACACACACACACACACACACACACACACGAACATGCACTACAGTACCACATATTCCGGGAGACCGATCGGGAGCTTAGAGCTTGTCCCGGCTGGGGCGGTGCCCCGCTAGTGGGATAGTCCTGGTTAGGGGGAAACCCCACTGGCCGACGGTAGGTCGGCCGGATCTCGCCATTCAGCGGTGGAAGATCACTGTCATCTTCAGAGAAAAATATTCACTACACTAACGGGACTAATGACCGAAGCAGTTGACGCGCCCGTAAACACGAAAAAGCAATCAATCAATCAACAACCAGTAATCTCCCTCCAGCCAGGCACCGCCCCAGCCGGGACAAGCTCTAAACTCCCGACTGGTCTCCCCACAAGTGTGGTAGTGTAGTGCGTGTAAGTGTAAATGTGTATGAGTAAGGGTGAGGATAGAACATGGAAGAGGATCGCGCGCGGTTCGTAGCCTATTTGTTGGGGTACTACTCCGGCATTCGCCTGTTGTTGATCGGAGAAACTACGGAAAACTACCTGTCAGAGCAGCCCACCGCTTAATTTCTCCTCCAGACAGCGACAGATCTGGTCGTATGTTATTAGACCAGTAAATGGGTCTTCGGAGAGTAGGACGTTGTTCCAACAGCCCAAGAGGAATTGAAGGGAGGAAGACTGCACTACGATACATAGAGACAGAGGACAATGCAGAATCAAGTATGGAGAGAGCATGTACTCTGGAGAAGGATTTAGAAACATTACTAATGAAAATGTACGAAGCAAACAATTGAAAATTACAGTGTTTTAATGTCGGATAAAGATATTGATATTTACATTTCATGCTATTATTTTTTGCTGTATCTCCAAATTAATAAAATAAATCATGGTGGATATTTTCTATTTAATTTTGACTTCATCATATATTGTTAACCTCTGATTTAGTGAACCAAAAATATTAGTCCCCAGAAGTTCACTATAATTGAAGTCAAGTGTATATTTTTGTCCTGCACTTCGATGTAATAAGTCTGATAAAAACAGCAATATACCTAAACATTGCAGAGAGTTTACCATTCAAATTAACAAGTCAACTAAATCCTTCATAAATAGCCGTCAAAATTGCCATACATAAGCCTTACACATCCCTACTCCCTTGTTAACAATGAAGCAATAAATTGTCAACTCCAAATAAACGCATAAAATGCTTTGGATTAAACATTGACATTAAATTAAACTGAAAACAACACGTAAACAATAAAATCACACAAGCTAAAATAAAATAATTTCAACAAAATGCCGAAACTAATAATCAACAGATCATCCTTTCTATAGTAGACGTTTGCAATAACCATAAATAAAACTAATTTAAGATCACTACTCTCATACGTTTGCCCAACCTCGATTATCTCGATTATCTTGATCTTGAAAAAAATCGTTACTATTTCTCAAGAGCGGTTGAAGCAGTTGGCTGGACACAGTGTCCGTAGAGGAAACGTCGAAACTTCGAAAATAAGCTCTCAAGACAATTTTAAGCATATTTTGTCTAATAAACTTCTTGGATATTCCGAATGCCAGAGCCGAAATAAGCCTCAAAAGTTGGTTTTAAAAAAATACTTTCTATGCAAATATTTGCATAATTTTTAAGGTCTTATTTCGGCTCAGTCATTCGGAATATATAAGGTGTTTATTGGATATATGCTTAAAATTTGTCATAAGGGCTTATTTTCGAAGTTTCGGCGTTTCATCCCCCTGTGTAATAGGGAACTTGCAGATGATTGAGGTGTCACCCTCGCATTTCCGAACCCAACTGGCACTGGATAGTCACGCCAGAAAAAATATGGAGCAATATCCTTTGGAACAAATCTTCCATGTTCTTTAAATAATAAACAAATACCTCTTTTTTAAATTTGAATTAAATTTTTTTTCAAGAAAATTCATATTTTAGAGTAAACTTTTCAATTATCATCGTATGTGACATTTGAAGTATTAATTCTCAGTTTCTGCAGTGAAAATAGTTGACTACAATCACTCTACTTGCATCACAGAACGTCGTTAAAACACACGTTTGTCATTCTAAATGAACACTTCAAAAGGACTGTTTGTTTTCTGCAGTATAATGTGATTTAATGTGACTTGAGAAGATCTGGCATCGCCCTGCGATTTTCGCCGCGATCCTTGCGGCCCCGAAGTAAAAGCCTTTCTTCCCGGGAGCATTATCGGCCGAAACTGTCTCCGCCGAAATACAGCCCTGCATGGCGCTCTCCGGCCCGTCAGCGCTAAATCCCCCGAGGGGGGAGGGGCGGGGGGCAGGGCGAAGGAGCAGGCCTGCAGGCGACTCAGCGAGCGCTGCCATGTTTATATTTCCACATCCGGATTTGCATGCACGGCTCTGTGGAACAGTGGCGGTAATGGGCGGCGGTCGCCCGCGAAGTCTCCTTGGCGCGGAGGGCGGCCCGGCCCAGCCAGCCCCGCCCCCGCCCCGGCACCACCCACTCAGCGCAGCCCCCTCCACGACACCGCGCCCGCCGCCGCGAGACCGAGCGGGGATAAATTCCAGTCGTAATATATTTGCCGGATGTAAATGCGACTATTAGCAAGAAGCGGGAAACCGCGGAGGGCGGGGTAGGACGGGTTGGCGGAGTCTGGTGGGGGGGATGGGCGGGGCTGGGTGGGAGCTGGGCAGGGGGAGTGGGCGGGAACTGGAAGGGGGCTGAAGGCCGGGGCGGATGACGGCTCCACGGGACGAGCGGGGCCGACGCTGGGCGGGGAAGAGCGGAGTCGAGCGGGGTCTAGAAGGGGGCGGGGCGGGGCTTGGGGAGGCGGCAGAGCAAGGAGGACTGTTGGCCGTTCGCCACGTGTGTGTCGCCGCCGTTGAGCTCGGCCCCGAGTGCAAACCTCCCGCATCCCGTCCTCAACCCGTCCTCTCCCGTCCCCACCGCGCCTTCCCCGTCCGCAGCGCCCTTTTTGCCGCCGCCAGGCGTCGACGAAAGGCAAGTTGGTGGAATATTCGACCTTATTAATATCGTTTCCGCAGCTGTTGCAGATAAATCTCCCGGGCTCCACCCTGGAGGCAGCGCATCGCCGTCGGGGAAGGAGCCCGGGCGCGAGAAATCCAGAGTCGAGTCTCCGCCTTTCGCCTCGCGACACCGCGCCGGAAACGAATCTTTTTATTTCCGAATCTTTTTCTCCCGTTCGCATCCGCGCGAGCGTACAGTGAGGAAGAAGCAAAAGTTATCGCCAACATGAACACTTCGGAAAGACCTGGCTTCTGAGATGTGGCGTCGAAATATTTCTTCGTGTTAATTCCAAACGAGATTCTTTATTCTTCTGTTTAATATGAAGGAGATAAATATGCCAGAATTTGCATATTGCGCGCCTCTTGAAATTAGAATACGTTTGTGCCATGGAAGTGCATAAAGCTGGTGTCGTTTTCATACACGCCGAGAGCGGAGACACGATAAATTCCGGCTCGTTTTTTAAAAATTCGTTTTAAATTCGAGGATGTTGCAAAACATTGCAGATGGCGTATAGCATATTTACGGCGAATCAGATAAATTGTTAAGGCACATAAAAATAAAAAATAAATTGCCAATATTAATTCTTTAATATGTCTTTACACTCAAATTCAATCTGCTCGCTATGTAACATGAATACTGATGAAAACCTTAGACATATTTTATGTGAGTGTCCAATTTATAAAGGATATAGAGGATCATACCACAATGATGAATTATTCTGTCAGAACCGTTTGACAGAACGAAACTATGAAAGATCTAAAACTCTGTACATTTTTATTTAATCACTTCTGAAATTACGGACATTTATTATAAATAAATAGTTCAAGCTAGATTCTATGAGCACCCTAATGATTGAATTATTTGTACCTTATCATAGCTGTAACGCGTTCTGTTGTCGCAATTATTTTGTATCTTACGTTCTTGTATTATTTTGTTATTGTGTTACTGTATTAATTGTATTTGTTGTGTTATTTATATTGTATCTTGTGCTAACTACGTGTTCTAATTTGGACTTGTTTTGTTTTTGATTCAGCTGTGTACATAGCAATACATAGCAATTTGTTATGGGATATTCCTGTAAACAAATTACTAATAAATTTGAATTGAATTGAACATGTTCTCAATTTCACATTTACCTAATACAAAATTGTTTGAAAAAATTATGACCTTCACCCTCATTACCCTCATTTTAAATTAATTATTATTTACAATTAAATTTTAGTGGTAGCGTGGTCCTTAAACTTTCGAAGTCATAACTAGGGAGCGGACTTTGATGACCTAAAGCATCGCCAAAAAATCGATAAAATTCATTTAAATGCTTTAAAAATGCCCTAAAACCAAAGAAAAATTGCGTAAAAAATCGTATCAAAACCAGTTCAGATGAATAATGCAAGCTGTTGGATACGTTACTGATGTAATCGAAGAATCGTCCATTCGTTCCAGTGAACTCAGATTGCAAACTCTTGGTTTGGACAGTTCTTTACCAGGAAATCTCGGTTTTTAGTTATTCCAAAACCGACCGAATCGGCAATGGTGCTGTTGTGCACAAGAATTACATGCAACGGCGATCAAAACAATTTCTGAGCAAACAAATCGAAAAGGCTGCTGAGTCATTCTGTGAAAAATATTTGTTGGATCTCGTAAATATTATTTGAAGCAAGTACCATTTAAAAATGACATTAAAATCGATGAAATCAGCAAAAAATGCATTAAAAATTACGGAAAAGGGGGGGATTACTTATTAGTCAAAATTGAAAAAAATGCAAAAAAAACCTATAAAATGGGTCATTTATTTTAGTCATAACATAAAACAAATTTCTATACTAAACAGAATTGTTCTAAAGTGAAAAATAAAAAAACATGATATTTCATTAAAATCCACCCCCAAGTCATAACCTACACAGTTCTCATTGAATAGGAATCCGAAATTATCTGAAAGTCTTTTCGGCACCGCGTATTATTATTTTAAAACCTCACTCACCAAGTTCAAGCTATTTTGATGTACAATTCATGATAAATGAGTGTATTTACTGCTAATTCATCTCAATATTTATCATGGGAATGATCTCACTTACAAGATTATAAGATGGAAATGAATTATTAATTTATGATGATTTTGTAACACTCCACTTTATATGCATATCATTCAGTGTCAATCCAGTTTTAAAGACGTATTCCCAACAAAAAGTATCTATTAAACTTTCTCTAAAGAGAATTAACATATTTTGTGTTCATGAAAGAACTTTATTACAAAAGTCGTTGACACTTTGATTACTCTGCAACCACTCAATTGGATGCTTGGGAAAGGTATTGGAAGTGAAATGCTTCAGAGCAAAACGAACATGGTGCACAGGTTTGGTATGCATTTGCGGTGAAAGAGGAGAACTTGAATTTGTCAGGCACCTTCGAGGATCACCCCCAGCAGTACTGCAAATTTGACAAATTACAGCCAATGTCGAAACTCCTGTTCATCCCATGATGCAAAAGCACAAACCAGCCGGTCTGTGTGAAGCATTGGATCTTCATGCAAATTACCTCGAGAAGCTCTCGTATACGTCGCCACAGTAGAGAGATGAACGTTTCCGGGTATATCACGTGGGGAGCTCCCACGTGAAGAGCTAACTTGCCAAGTGACGACCGGAAGAGGTGGCTCAGGGCATCAACAGATACCACAGCAGTGCCTCTGACTGGGAGGCCCTAGGTTCAAGTTCCGTCGGTATCAGGATTTTCGCCACTAGCTAGAAAGCTGGATCGAGTTCTGTCGCTGCCAGGAGGAGAATTCTAGGCTGCTCTGATCGGTAGTTTTCCGTTAATCCTCCGATCAATACCATACGAATGTTGGAGCTGTATCCTAACAAATGACCCACGAACCGCGCGCGACCTTTCCTTCCTCTTCCTTGTCCTATCCTCACCCCTTACACACACACTTACACAAACATACTCTACACTACCACAAATGCTGTGAGACCGGTTCAGGAGCTTAGAGCTTGTCCCGGCTGGGGCGGTGCTCTGCTGGCGGGGGAAACCTGGTTGGGGAAAATCCCGCTAGCCAACGGTAGAACAGTACCGGATCTCGCCATCCAGCTGGGGAGGGACATCGCCACCTCCCGAGCAAAAGCAAGCACTCCGCTTAGGGGACTAATGACCTTAGCAGTTGACGCGCTCGGAATCACCAATCAATCAATCAAACAATCCAAAGTGACGATTCTCCATTTTCGATTGATTTCTAGTTTCATGAATCAATAGATGATTATGACACTTTTCCAACAAAGTGACACTTTTCCACTGCCAAATATTGTGTTCAAATACGGTGTTTCCCTAACATTAAACTGTATACGAAAACCGTTCAAATCCTATTCTTTGAAAAGGCGGAAAGTAAATACTTTCTGTTCCTGAAAAATTGTTTCCTACGTCAGTTCGCAAATGAGCTGTTCAATTAGTCCTCGGGGTCTCCAATGCCTCATCCCTCAATGAGTCCCCGGGGCGGGCGTCAGAGCGGAGGCTCTTGCAGGTGGCGTGGGCGACTTGAAGCCGCTCTCCAGGGCCACGCCTCCTCCATCGCCACCCCTCAAAGCAACGAACAATACGCAGAAAGGGCACCAGACTTGCGCGACCGTCTGAGGTGGCGCGTAAAACTTTCCAACAGAGAAACCGATGCACCGCCTCTTTTCTTCATTTAGTGTTGATGAATATATATTTTTCTTATTTACGTCGATAAACAAGCGATTAGCTCCTTAGCAATCAGCCATCTAAACAACGCTTTAAGAACACGTCCATAGCAACGGCCCTTAAAATGCTCGAGAGTCGATTAAAGATATTTTTTCCGGTTTAGATTAAACCAGTGCCCATAAATCTTTGTCCCTCTTGTCCTACTTGTCCTTTTTTGTCCTATTTTCACCATTTTGTCCTCTATGTCCACCATTTCCGTTTCCTCCGTTGGCTCATTTTGTCCCCTTGTCCCCTTGACACTTTTTGTCCCCTTAGTCCATTTGTCCTATTTTGTTCCATTGTCCCATTATGATCCCTTGTCCCATTTTGTCCCATTGTTCTATTTTGTTTCATTGTCTAATTTTCCCCCTTTCCTCATTTTTTTCTCCTTTCCCAATTTTGCCTCTTGTCCCCATTGTCCCATTTTTCCCCTTTGCCCTCTTCGTTCTCCTTACCCCGTTTTGCCCCACATGCTCCATTTGTCCTTTTGGTCGTTCAGCGCCCTGAGACTGTTATTATAAAACGGTACCAAGACCCTGTGCCAACAACCCTTGCAACAGAACATCGAGAGTACTGAGAATTCTTAACCATAGAAAGTGTTAAATGTTTATTTTGAATAACTAGAATAACTAGAGCCCTCGCGGTTTAGCTCATTGCTCAGCGTGCTCATTCGCTGGAGATTCATCAACTCGAAAATGTGCATCTCACTGTGAGGGTAGTTCAGGTTGTATCACGAAATACAAAGTTTAGATTGAGATGGTGTGTCTCAAGTCAAATCTTAGAAACTTCTCACCAGCAGTCTAATTCCTATTTGTCATGAATAGACATCGGATGTTTAGGCACTAAAAAATCGTCTTTTAGGCGCCTAAAAAGGCACTGAAAATGTCAAGAATAAGGAAAAAGGCATTGTCATATGTTATATACACAATAAAATAGAAAAATTGTAATTTTTGTCTATATTATTTTGTAAACTTAAATGCACAAAACCAGTTCGTATATTATAATGTGAAACTAGATTTACATATTTACAACTCTTCTACATTTTATTCTTAATAGTTTCTATTAACCAGTAATTTTTACATATTACCAGTAACTTTTAAAGAATCACAATTTCAAATTTGCGACGACTGGGAGACAAAATCGGTTTGAATGCGGAGAAGGATATCTGAACGATGTAATTGGCATATATTTTAGCAGTCCAACACTAGCAACACTGAAACCTTCTGGGAATTTATATTTATTTCCACTTAAAATTTCGGTTCCCTCGGTGTATCGTCAATCGTCCATGTCCTCAGATCATGGCTGGTATTTACGAGATAGGGAAATGGAGAACAATCAGTTGGTATACTTTCAGGAATTCTCTCGTAAATTTCAAGACGTGAATTGAAGGTTTCGTAATGAATGGTCACGTTGGACCATCGCCGATTATCCGATATCTTAGCATTGTATATAAATATAATAAATAAAAGGCAAAAAAGTCATAAAAAAGGGATTTATGCAAAAAATAGGCATTTACGCTAAAATAAGCAAATATTAAGCATTATACAACTTCGCCATATGTCATCATTTGTCATGATTCGTGGACATATATTATCAGCCTTTAAATAAGTACTCTTGAAAAAATAGGCATTTCCCTAAACATCCGATGTCTAATCATGAATTATCTGCTGCTCATGGTCACCGTAACGTACTTTACCTATTTTAGCCTTCTCTCGTTGGCTATTTCGACTTCATCGATCTTAAGTGCCAAGTATGCTTCGTAGCGGTTCCCATTTCGGACTTTATCCACTCCTTTAAATAATGTGAATATTAAGAGGATAATTCGCGAATTATCCAGATTTAGCTATTGGTGGTAATATTCATAGTTCATTTAATTCACCAAATACGTACTGTGAAGACACCCAGAGCACTAACTAAACTTGAAAAAAAAATTGAGGAATACTTCTAATGCCAACTGTTTTGATGCTCGATTGGGATGAGAACAAAGGAGCGCGAGAGGGGCGCAAGCTGTGGGGTGGGGCTGAAGGACAGGAAAGGGCGCGAGATCGGGGGAGAGGGGACCGCGGGGGCGGCCTCAGGAGTAGTGGGGCGAGGGGCGCGAGAGTGGGGGTGCAGCCTTTATGGTCCTACAGCATCCACATTTTGGGAACCAGCCGCGGTCTCCAACATGGAAATTCTTCAGCAATATTTGCGATCAGTAACAAACGCATTCTGGTAAGTCTACAAAGACATACTCCACAATGGCCTTCATATTAAAACCATCAAAGAAGAAATTACATTCACGGGTCAAAATACCATAGAATACTAGAAAATCATCCTTATCGTTTCGCTATTCATCTATTAGATAATAGCATAGAAACACGAGGACTACATAGGCATAAACCGTTAGATAGCTTTCCTATTTTTGTAAAACAAACAGCAAAGCTATTGTTGAGTAGCATTTCAATATTTTGATTTGATTTACTTAGTCCAACAACAGTAAATACTGTATGTGACGTATGGGGCAAAATTCCATCAGGGAACCACCTGCATATAGTACAACACGTTTTATTGAGCTCCAGAATACCTTCCCAACATTTTACTATGAACATCTAGTATAGGTAGTACAGGTTACATCTACTTGAAAGGTATTTTACTATACAGATTCGTATGTGTGACGCAATTTTTACGTCTGAATGAAAGAAAAGTAAAGAAAGTACATTAAATTAACTTTATTGAATATAGTACAACACGTTCTTAAATATAGAATAATAAAATATGACTCTAACTAGCTTCGCCAACTGCTCCCAAAAGGACATTGTGTATCTGAAACAAATGAAGAAAATGTTATGCAAAGTGTAACAGTTAAATGCCAATTAATGTCTGATTTAATGTAGAAATATGTGTGTGATAGAAATTAAGCTTTCATCGACATTTCAAGCCCCTGGAGAATTAAATAGAAGTAAATCAACTGACAACAATATATAAGAAAAATCATTGATTAGCCGTGAGTCTCTGCTGTTGATAGTCCGAGAAATTTTAAATAAACAAAATACAATTGTTTCTTGATTGAATATTTTCTTTGATCATGTTTTAAAATTTTTAAATTTACATAGTTCACATTGTCATTCATACTATAGTATAAGGAGGAAAAGGTAATTAAATCCTCTCAACAATACGATGTTGGATTTTCTATCGAAAAGCCCGCTTTTAACTTGTTTTTTTTTTTCTGCAACATTCCACACGCGTCATAATTACGGTCTGTTATTGCTGCTCGAACTATGGTGAAGGTTAGTGTGGTAAATGTGGCCTATCCACTGGCGGCTCGTGCTTGGCACAACCCCCTAACAGTCGAAAAATATTTTGTTAGGAATATACATTTTCGTTTTAATAACATTCAATATTCAAGATATTACAGCTATATCGATATATGCGAAATCATATTGAAACCAAAGAGCGCCCAACTGGCGTCCAACTGAGCACCCAACTGTCTTTAAGTCTCTCACGGTGGGTGCGTATTTTCGGCTGCAGTTACAGCTGAGTTACATTCAGCGAGCGATGTTGTGAGTGTGGGATATCTTTATTACAAGATATACTACGGTAGTGGAATTTTCAAAATAAAAAAAATTGTGAAAAACCTGTCCAAGCAACGGTGCTTGTTGCTAAGTGCTGGAGTGCGATCACCGAAATTTTCGAAACCAAGTTCTTTTTTGTTTTGTATGAATACTACTACAAAACAGCTAATACAAAAACTTAAGTGCCCAGCGGAAATCAAAGCCAAAACCACGTGTGCACAAGGTTTGTATACCTGACACGGACACATAAAATTATGTAAGTAGTGTCTCAATATAGACTTTTATTTAACTTAATTTTAATTAATTTACATGAAATGCTTACATTTTATTATATACCAATGTTCTGAATTTTGAAAATTACATATCCGTGATTCGATGGAGCTGCAACGTCTAGTGTTGGAGCACCAGTTGCCACTGGGCCTGACTAGTTAGTTTTCAAAAAAATTCATGAATGAGTACGAGAATTAAAAGTTTTTAAAGCTTAAGAAATTCCCGAATATTGTTACCAGGCAAAACAAGTTGTTCAATGTATTGGAGAGAAATATATATAATATTGCTAAGCATATTTTTGGGCAATTATTCAACTAAAATCTGCATTTCATTTATGAAGTGTGTTTCAGAAAACATTATTTTTCAAGCAGATGAAAAATTCGCTACATGGTAACTTCAATTTTAGAAGAACCTACATAACTGGCGATATAATAATTATTATTTTACGTAAACGTTGTAAATAGTATTAGAAAGGCTATGCCATGTTGTAGCACCATTAATTGAAATTAACCGTTTGTACGGCATTCTTGAAAATTACATATTTAACGTGTTTTGGTTAAGTTTCATTTAAAAACATTTGTTGGCCTTTCGTCTTATTACAGTTCTCTTTATTAAGTTTTGAAGTAATATTTGTGTCATATTGTTTCTCAATTTGAATCCATTTTCCTTCTACTCGCCTCGCGGACGTATATCATGATCTCAAAGTTTTTGGTAAATTTCTCTCAGAATTTTTGGCAAAAACAATCAGATTGCAGGTCACGTCATTTCTGTTTTTCATTAGTCGGTATTTCTGATTTTCATCCGATAATAGGTGTTAATATCAAATCATTTCAGGTTGGGTTTATTTAGAATCGACAGTAAACGATATATTAATTCCCGATAGCAAAGCCAGATCGAATTCTGGAGACGAAAATAACCCCTGTAAACTTACGGACTCCAAAATGCAGACCGCTTATGGATTGAATGTGAAAGTAAAAACATCGGCCCGTTGGAATCTAGGAACTAAGATAATGATATACATATTAATTAAATGTAATTAAATAACTTGACTTCTTTTCATTAATACGCTATTTGTACAATTCTTTGTTTAGACTTTCTTTATTTTATCAACAGTAGGTGCATTATAGTGACTAAAGACAACGTATGTTGCTAAGTCTTTATTTTCCGATCATATTCTCAAAGGTATTATGGTTTTAAGTCGATTGTTTCTTTCCACTTTTGCCATAAACATATAGGCTCTAATGCTTACCTGGACATGCGATGGCGTAGAAACGGCATACAGAACAGCATCAGCCACGTCTTCGGATTTCAAGTGAGGCATTACGTTGTACAAGTCTTTCGGTTCTTTGATGCCAAATTGCTTCAGTGCGTTCTCGCTTATCACTCCGTCGTTCACAAACTCAGATTCCACAAATCCTGGGCTCACCTCCTGTGGTTAGAAATTAATTTGGATGTCCGTTAACAAGCTTGAAGCAATGTAACAAAGATACATAATTTATAGGGCTAATATTTCTATAGATGAGAAGGTGGTGATTTCATGACGTCTTTTTTAAAAGTAGAATTATAAGTATACGTTTCTTTACAACTTGTGACTGTAGGACTATGTGTTTATTTTCTTGTACTTCTCATGAATCATTATCAAACTCCATTTTTACTCAAAGAACGATTCATGCGTGTGGCTGGTCCTGACTTCGAATTGGGAAGCCAATGTCGATAAAAATCATACAATGAAAACCTGCGTTTTTGTTGGGACGATGATAAAGGGAATAACAGAAAAATAAACACTACACACTATGCAGCCAAAACTAAACACTTCACACCGAGCTAATTATCGCTTTAGGCTTAACTAAACCCATTTAAATTAATTTTGTCATTCTTACAAATCTTTATATGGGTGATAAGTTCGATAATAAATGTTGGTAGTATGAGTTGACTTTTATTAAGGATTCAGGTCTACAAAATATGTATAAAAAGTGCTATAGTTAGATAATAAAAATATTTAAGCATCGGAAATCATAACATGCAAAAACCCAAGAACAAGAATACTCTAACCTAGAAATAAAATATTATATCAATAATATGATGACAAATATGCTTAAATTTACAAGAATATTAAATATTTCCTTCACATGACCAAATGCATTTCTTACATTATTGTTAGAAAAATTGGCTATTTACTTAAGAGAAGTTTGCATGACTCACCGTCACTCGAATTTTACTCTTTGCTGCTACCAACTCCTTGCGTAGCCCTTCAGTGAGAACTCGGACAGCGTGCTTGGAAGCAGAGTAAAAGAAGATTCCGGGAAAGCTCAAGATTTTGTGTCCAACTTGGCTGCAAAAGAAATAAAAGCTTTATCTCTTATTTTTATTTCCTTTATGTGATTTCCAACTTTTATTCGGTATGAAAGTAAAGTTTGTTCGTCCTAGTAATACTTTTATCAATGGACAATTTCCATAATTTGATTTTATTCTACTCCAGAAGAAACCAACAATGGTCCACAAATGTATACAGACCCAAACACCCTCGTAGATATGATGTTTGCTGAAGATTTGAACAAATATAGAAATCGTGTCCAATGGAAATTTCTATGAAAACTTCTTTTTTCAAAATTAGAAATTTTTCGCCTTTTTTGTAGAAAAAATATTAGGACTTCGCCAGAAAAGGCAACATTGCCAATAATTCTTTTGAAATATTTTTGATTGATCGCATACCAATAAAAACTGCTCAGAGGCGCTTGCATTTAAACATTGTAAACTCCTATCCAAACTTAGAGACTTACGAGTTCTTAGGCAGTAAAAATCGTATTTTTTTCTAATTGAACAAAATCAAACTATTTTTAATATTATTTAAAGTACTCGTGTTATAAATTTAGAAAATATGCAAGACTTTCAAATGATTGAGGAAATAAAAGAAAACTAACAACCCAATGTCGCTACTTGAATAATCGCGCTGAGATCAATAATATTGTTTCGTATTCTAATGTTTACTCCGCATGTACCATTTCGTCTCGTGGCCGACGCCTCCCTCCAAATTGGAAACCGTTGCCTGGTTTAGCTTGCCTAAGCATAATTCGCCGTGTCTTAAACTCAAGATTTTACAACAATTATTATCATATTATTATTATTATTATTATTATTATTATTATTAATTGTACACAACATTGTCTTTCTCGGCATTTGCCAGGTTTTTAGTATTGGATTAGTATTCAAGGCACATTTCAATTCATGTTTAGTCGCAATTTAGAAATTTTCTTACAATACTCCATGTGTTCCTATTATTATTATTACTATTATTATTATTATTATTTTAATTATAGTTGTTTTTACCATTATTATTATTACGTTTCTCAGCTAATTAATTGGAAGATATTCATTGGTCTTCGTTCTTACTGAATCTAGAGATGAAGACGGGACTTTTCTCTCAAGACCACTATGAAGTGCAATTACAAATCTTTCAAAATGTTTGGAATTGTGTGGTAAGTATTTATGACTACTCTTTGAATATTGATATCCACGACAAAAGATTTTTGGGAGTTGGATAAAGAAAATCTACGTTACTTTGCAACCAGTTTCTTAAGGAACAGACCAAGTTACTGGGTGAAAGTCAAATAATAATATCGTGCAATTATAATAATAATAATCATAATAATAATAATAATAATAATAATAATAATAATAATAATAATAAATAATTTATTATATTATCTCTGCATCAACGCTCAAATTATCTATCTTCCGGTAAATTACCTGTGCGCTAATTTTTTTGTCGATTCGTAAACTAAAATAAATAAAGATTTTGAAATGTTTTCTTTACCTCCCGATGTGGACGATGTGGCCGTCGTCTACTCCTTTGGCCTTCATGAGCTGGATTGCCTCCCTCGTGCAAATGCTCAGGCCGAGCACGTTTGTGTCGAGAATGCGCTGCCATCGGGCAGTGTTGGTTTCTAGAAAACACATTTTCAATAAAATTAATAAATACCAATTATATAAATCGTTCTACGTATTTTATAAGTTAGTTCTCTTAAAAGTGAACTTGAATAAAATTTTACAGAAAGCGAATTTGTATAGTGAATTGTGTAAAAAGATATATTTTTTTACTTTCTTGCTTTACTACTTACTTACGTAGTAAAGAGAAAATATTGTAATGCTGCAGAAGAAAGAGGTGAAGTTTCAAGAGAAAAGCTCATAATGTGAGGCCGTGGAATCGTACAAGTTAATACATCGTGATCCTATACATATTAAATTACATTCTCCAACACGTTGTGTAGTCAGAATCCACGTTTTTGGGGTCCTTGATATGCAAAAATTGATTGTCAGCAAAACTGATTTTCTTGTTTTCTTTATCGTCAGACTGTCATCAAGGCGAGCGTCTAACAAAGACAATTTTCTCCAAAACTAATATTGCGCGATGGAACTAAAAGACGTCGGTGGCCCACATTTTCTTTAATTTTTTCTTGTATAGAGTATTAGGTGCTTAAAAAATTGACGTAGATCCCATTCTTTATTCTTGAAACTTGGAAAACTTTAAAATCAATCAAAGTATAAAAATCAAAGGACGCTAAACAAAATTGCGCAGTTCTCATTTTACTTGAACTCTCTCAATTTTCGAAAATCGCAAAAGGTATAAATAATGTTATAAAGTAGTCCTGATGAAGTACCACTACTTTATAACTATTAATTTATCACGACGTCTGTCTTAAAGTTGGGGATATGAACATAATCAAAATAATAACTCTGATAAGATCTGCCGAGCTTACCGTCCAGCTGCGTACTGCCTCCCAAGCCCGCGTTGTTCACCACAATGTGAGCTACGCCGAGGTTGTCCTTGATCCACTTGAAGGTGTTGACGATGTCCTCTTCCTGAGTGATGTCGCACTTGAGGGCGTGCAGCTTCCCAGGGCTGGCAACCTTCCCGATGGAAGTTCTCCCGCGGCTTTGCGCGTCCTTCCTCGCCTGATCAACAGCCGCCTGAAACCATAGAGGATACTCACAGATGAAGTATAACGAACGGTGGGATCTGGGAGATACGTTTAGTGAGTCAATGTCTTATTGAAAATTGTGAAAAAGTGTGTTGATGGTAGTTGTTTATTTTAATAAGCCTTAACATCCCAACAGAATTGTTTTTGTAGCTTTAGCCATTAAAGACACCATAGCTTTAATGCAATGGGCTGTTATATCATTTAAATAATGAGCTGTATAAAGTCCATGTATATTGTGTAAACTACAGGTACTACCACTTAGCACAAATTTCCTCGTATTATTTGTAACGGTTACGTAAAATTATAATTAGTTTGTTGAATTGTAATTAGTTTGTAACTTATGTAATATACAACTATCATTCTTTCCGTCTCTTTCAAAACTTACTGTACCAATTAATGACATGCCTAATTCTTAACGTTATTTATAAGACACACATCACAAAGAAAACGATCTTCTTATAGATACATCAATGGTAACAATATGTTTTGAAAGCTGAAATTGTAGGCCGAATGCCGTTTGGCAAATGTTTTTTGACATTAAATTGTCATTTGCCTGTCGCATTGGGATTCTTAAAAATAACACATTTATTTTGTGATATGATTTCGGTGGGTGTTCGCGATATAAGAAGTAATGCTACATGAATTTACTGTTAACACATAACACCACTGAAATATTTTCGCATATAATGCAAATTGTTTTAGAACGATACAGTAAAGTGAATAAAACTGAAGAACTGTTTAACTGCCACCGGGTCATACCCAATTGCAGTTCAAATAAATGTATGTAAATTTTAGCAGATGTATAAAATAGCAAATAGTATAATGATATCGATATTGTGCGCTTGCTTAAATAGCTTAAATATACTCACACAAATACTGTAAGATAGTTCCTTTCCCGACAACCCCCTCCCTCTTATTATTATTATTATTATTATTATTATTATTATTATTATTATTATTATTATTAATAATAATATTAATATTATTTATCGTCGCACCGACATCGAGGTCATTAGCGACTAAACAGGTAAATACATTTTACAATTACAATGTGACATTTAGAACCACATTCATTATCAAAAAACTGTTAGAGAATATAATTCAAACGATACAATACATACAATACATACAATACCTTCTTCACAATACATACAATACAAACAATATAAGAATAATACGTTGTTCATCTAAATGCTGTTTTAGATATTGATTTCCTTAATCAAATTAATAATTCTCTTCTGACAATCTTTCGAGTTAAGAAAGTTATCATGTCTGCCTTCTAATTGGTGTTTTGCCTGCTGCTTTTGTATAGGAACCCTCTCCCTTGTTTTCATTCCTGTCACCCTTTCCCCTAGCCTACAAATTTTCTTTGAATGGCATTATCTATTGTATTTTTATTGTTGTATAGTTAACGACTTTATGTATTGTATTACACATTGTGTTATGTATTGTTATTCATTACGTGAATACCAACTTTTGAAAGTGGTAAGGCGGCCAATACCCTGACCCTCCCCATCGATAAAGACATTTATTTATTTTATTTAAGTTTACTTATTTATTTAGTCATAATACCAACCTGAATCTTCTCCTTCCTTCTCGCTAGAGCCACTACATTGACGCCGGCGTCCTGCAGCTGGTAGGCGATGGCAGCGCCGATGCCGGCGCTCGCGCCCGTCACCACAGCGACACGACCAGCCAGTTGTGTCATTTCGTCTCTTGTGGGAGTCTCACTTAACACTGATAAACTCTACAGCGCTGCGCTCTTTTTATACAACGCCGGCTGGAGCGAGTTTTTTGCAGTCGATTACATCATGCTTCGTTCCGCTTCGTCAGGATGACGCCGCATAATGTTACCTCTAGCGGGAAAAATTGCAATTTTGAATCAGTTCTAATGAAAGCCATAAAGAGATGTAAAAGAAAAACACTGAATAAACAAATACAGAAGATGTTGTATATTGCTTACTTGTATCTTCATGAAGTTACGAATCTTCATTAATGTTAAAAATTGAACAATCATAAATCCTGATAACTGTTGGGCATGTGAGAATCATTGAAATGGTTTGTCTACGATAAAATAATGAACTGAAACTGAAAATAATATACTATTTAACATGAATTCGACTGCCATTTGATTTAGCGACGTAATGGAATATACACCTGTGAAAACTCATGAACTTGCAATGACACGATATATTTCTTTTAAACTCATAACATACGGTAAAATAAGTTTTACAGTGCAAAAATAATTTATTCTCTGTACACCTTGACGCAGAGAATGCTATTAATATTACCCTACATTTGCTTGCAATATCAGTGCAAATCAAATTGTTGTTAGAATGAATTATTCGTGTGTTTTCATGGAGTCCTTTGCATAATTTTTCCTATTGGATAGGAGACCAACTATAAAGCCGCAAACTATAAAGTCGTAAATGATAAATAGGTAACTTCTTGGATTGCTTGATTCCGGGGGCGTCAACTGCGAAAGTCATTATTCCCGTAAATGTAGTACATGTTTTTGATCGGGAGGTGGCTGTGATCTTCTCTCACTGGATGGAGAGATCCGGCGCCGACCTACCGTCGACTAGCGGGAGTTTCCCCAACCAGGTATCTCCCACCACCGGGGCACCGCCCCAGTCGGAACAAGTTCTAAGAACCCGACCGGTTCCCCGGCATGTGTAGTAGGGTAGTGCACGTTAGTGTAAGTTTGTGTGTGTATAAGGGCTGAGGATAGGACACGGAAGAGGAAGGAAAGATCGCGCGCGGTCCGTATCCCGTTTGTTAGGTTACTTCTCCGGAATTCGTCTGGTGTTGATGGGACAAAACCACGGAACACTACCGATCAGAGCAGCTGGCCGCTAGAATTCTCCTCCAGCTGGCCGCTAGAATTCGACCTAATTGACAAGCTTGTGTCGAAAATCCTGCTGCCGTTGGAACTCGAACCTAGGACCTCCCGGTCAGAGGCACTGTAGTGACATCAGTTGATAAACTGAGCCACCGCTCCCAGTTAACTTCTTGGATAATATTTTTTTTAATATTTATATTGGAATATTCTAAACAAATCTCTTTCAGTAAAACGGGATAACGTAGACAAAAAGATAATGGATTTACTTGACCATTTAATTCGACTAGGTTAGGCGTTCAGAAAATGGAGTTATTTTGAGTCTCGAAATAGCATTGTCACTATGACTGCGCTTGGGAACTTCAGATACATTCTGACAGGTTGTGTGGAATGTATAGGTGCAGTGGTACCTGCAAGTCAGCATGAGTCAAATACGTTGCACCTTTTCGAAAAGTTGTAATCGGTTTCTGTATTTCACAATAATTAGTTACCCCTATGTTTCCATCATTTCTGTAAAACCTCTGTGGCAGGCAGAAATTGTTAAAAATTATCTGTTATTAAAATTTGTGAAAATTTATCTCTACATAAGCCTATCTTAAATATTGTATGTTTAATTGAGGAACTAGATCACACACACAGAACAATGATGAAAACAACGCGGTGGAGCCAAGGAATACCCTGAGCAAAAAATATGTATAGGGTTAATGTGAGTTAGGAAATAATCAATCACAACAATCACAGTTATAATATTTGTTACAACATACCCAAAGTTAACTTTCGGGAACCACTTTTCTCACCTTCAGTGGGTCTACAACAAGAAGAGGAAAAGTGAGAAAATAACAAAGTACGGGAGCAAATACCAAAATATTACTATGTATTTGCTATAATACCGAAAAAATACGAGATAAAAATGACAAATAACCTGGATCACACTTAAATAGAGGAACGTACCCAAACCCGGACCTGGTTACTAATGTGAGCTCCTTGATTTGCTGATCTGTAGAGTTGATTGATTGGTTGATTTTTTCGTGTTTCCGAGTCCGTCAACTGCTTTGGTCATTAGTCCCGTGAGTGTAGTGCATGTTTTTTTCTCGGGAGATTGCGGTGATCTTTCCCCGCTGGATGGCGAGATCCGGCGCCGACCTACCGACGTCTAGTGGGATTTCCCCCTAACCAGGACTCTCCCACCAGGAGGGCACCGCTCCAGTCAGGACAAGCTCTAAGCTCCCGACCGGACTTCCGGAATACGTGGTAGTGTAGTGCATGTTAGTGTAAGTGTCTGTGTAAGGGGAGAGGATAGGACAAGGAAGAGGAAGGACAGATCGCGCGCGGTCTGTGGCCCGTTTGGTAGGGTATAGCTCCGGCATTCGCCTGGTGTTGATCGGAGAAACCACGGAAAACGACCGATCAGAGCTGCTGGCCGCTAGAATTCTTCTCCAAACAGCGACCGAATTTGACCTAGCTGAAGAGCTAGTGTCGAAAATCCTGCCGACGTCAGAACTCGAACCTAGAACCTCCCGGTCAGAGGCGCTGCTGTGATGTCAGTTGATGCACTGAGCTACCGCTCTCGGTTCTGTAGAACCAAGAGTAGATTTTATTGACAAGGTTGTATATTCTGTATAGTTAGCACAATTACAAGGAGACATGTAGAACAAGTGATGGAGGTTTAGATGGTCTCTAAGAAAAAGATATATCATGAGGTCAACGTGGAAATGGAAGGATAGGGAAGAGGCTGGGATTCAACATGCGAGAGTTCTCGCATGGGTATGCTAGTCTCAATATAACTGCTTTATCATTGTAATGCAATCACTGTGAAAAGCATTGAAACAAAGAGCGCCGCTATTTCCCTTTGGGGATCAGGGCAGCCCGTCCCGCGCCAACGCGCTAAAGGCGCGTCCACACGATGCGCCTATTCGGTCCATTTTGCGCATGCGTCCAACGCCTGCGTCTAGCGCACGTAGCGCATGCATCCTTACGTCAAATCGATGGACGCATACAATAGCGCAAACTTTCCCAGAGCTGACAGGAATCTCGTTCGTCTTTCTCGTGCGCTTCCTCCGAAGAATGTGTATTTGACAGCGAAGTCATCCGGAATACCGAGCCGTTCGAGTTCTTTGAGTGCTCTCTGGTAGTCTATCAAGTTATCGTGTTGTGTCCGTCCGAGTTTTATGGCGAATTTCTTGTTGATTATTCTTTTATTACATATTTACGGGAATATCAATTTTTAATATATATTTATTTAGTTACATAGTTGAAAGTAGTAAGAATGAACACGTGATTATTTCCATTTCGTTGTGTTGCAGTGACAGGAGACGAATATTTAATTCTCAAAAATTTTTATTTCATTTTTACGGTAATGCCAATGTTCGAAATTTATTTAATAAGTTATATAGCTAAAACAATTAAATGCAATAGTTTTCATTCAAGTATAATAGCCTTAAAGGCAATCACGTATAATATTGTTTTCCTTGCATAAAGCATTTTCTCTCCCACATGCACCTTTCTCTTTTTTCTTCTATCGACTGATAATGAAATGAGCTGCCGAAATTGCCACGCAAATAGCTGGTACAGAACAGAACAAAACAGAACAGAACTGAAGCACCACACAGTGTTGCACCGTATGGACAGGGTAGCGCACGTGCGCTGTGTTGAACGTTCGGCTTTTTTTCTTTTTTTTTAGTTGAAAGACGAAATTTTATTCCGTGGCGCACAGAAAATACGCATCGTGTGGACGCGACTTAATGGGGAGAGAGCAGCGGGTGGACCTTCAGAAGCAGACTCGCCTCTGAGATACGAGGCGATAGACCACGGTGCAGACCGATATAAATGTAGTGTCACTTCAAGTCAAGTCGTAGGCTTCCGCGGCCAGTCACGTAAATGGTCTTGGGTGACGCCGCGTCGAAGACTGTGTTGCTGACGTTTCGACCATCTTTCCGTGGTCTTCCTCAGGGCTGCTCTGCACTCCAACGCAGATCAGCCCAGCGGAAGACCACGAAAAGATAGTCTAAACGTCGTCAACACAGCCTTCGACACGGCGTCACTTCGTGGCCTTTCTCAGGGCTGGTCCGCTCAGCCCTGAAGAAGGCACCCCATCCCTGAGGAAAACGACAAGATGATCGAAACGTGGGCAACACAGCTTTCGACGCGGCGTCACCCGTACAGCCAAGATCATTTACAGTGACACTTCAAAGCCACACGCTGGAAGGAGAGTGGGAGAGTGGGGTCAGCCAAACGGGAGCTTCGTTACGACTTAAATTTATTGTACTGAAGCTCCTGATTGGATGTCAGTGATCCATTCCTTCCAGCTCCTTCCCACTCGTAACCTTGGAAGTGACACTACATTTAAATCGGACTATTGGCGCACGCTCTCCCAGAAAGAGGTAAGTTTTGCTGAAGCCAACACAAGCCGCAGGAACGCAGCCCGTGCGTAGCAAAGGCTGCCATAAGAGAACGGGGAAGCTGTCTCCGTCGACCTATACTTCGGTTTTTATAATGTGGCGCGACAAGGCCCGTCTTCACGATGGAATATGTCGCGGCGTTTCGCGTTTTTCTCGGTCGTATTGCTTGATACGGTCGCGATCATTCGACATCTAGCGGCACGGCCGAGAAAGACGCGAAATTCCGTGACATATTCCATCGTGAAGACGGGCCTTGACGCGCCACATTATAAAACCCGAAGTATAGGAGTCGGTGAATATAGAGGAGTTACTCTAAGAAGGGACCACTTTGACAGGTCGGAAAACAAATAAACGTCATGCAGGGCGATGACATTGCAAGAGATAGTGATGAAGCCATTTGCATATAAGCTAACTTCAAACGAACGCACTGATAAAATGAATGCATGGACATAACCTCCAACAATGGAGGCCAGCAGGTCAAGTCAATGCGGTCCCTTCTTATAATAATCTATCACAGGTAATGGCTTTACAGTGTAACACAAAGATCTACATGGGAAAAATCTACTAGACGTAGGGGTAGGAAAACTTAACAGGAAATCTTGCTCTGAAAAAAAGCTTACATATTTCGTATGTCAAAAATGACAGTTTATAACTAATTTATTTCAACATATAATTGTTAAAAATAGCTTTCAAAGAGAGAAGAGATGTCATATTTTCAAATTAAATTTAGTATGCTCTTAATATTAAAGTAAATTAATACCCCGAATGTTTACACGTACATAATTAGGTAATAGGTATATTTTTTCAAATAAAGGGATACAAAACTTGGTTTCTAAAATAATGTTTAATGAAATAATTACACAGGAATTAATTATAATTACACAATAACCACGGTCTAACTATAAACATTATAAAATTTGCGAAAAATATTTTTTTTCCAGTTGGATGTAGTATTTCCTTAGTTACCGCAATACTACTGCAAATATGAAATTTGTAGTGTATTTTCACAATATTTTAAGTTAATGTTGCTTCATTTGAATTCTTATAACGTACTATTTGTCTGCATTTTCCATTCCCTGTGTCATCAAATTCGATACTGACATCTATTGGCGTGTTTTTTGAACCAGAAATATGCGCCATGGGCGGTGAGTCATGTCTAACTCTGGTATGCAAGTGTCAGATGTAGGCAGAGCAGGAGGCTGGTGTAATCGTACAATACGCCCCGGTGTGCTCGATTGATTGATTGTATGATTTTTTCGTGTTTCCGGGCGCGTCAACTACTGTGGTCATTAGTCCCGTTAGTGTAGTGCATTTTTTTCAGGAGATGGCGGTGATCTTCCCCCACTAGATGGAGAGATCCGGCGCCGACCTACCGTCGGCTAGTGGGGTTTCCCCCTAACCAAGACTCTCCCACCAGCGGGGCACCGCCCCTGCCGGGACAAGCTCTAAGCTCCCGACCGGTCTCCCGGAATATGTAGTAGTGTATTGCATGTTAGTGTAAGTGTGTGTGTAACGGGAGAGGATAGGACAAGGAAGAGGAAGGTGAGATCGCGCGCGGTCCGTGGCCCGTTTGGTAAGGTACTTCTCCGGCATTCGCCTGGTGTTGATCGGAGAAAGCTGAAAAGCTAGTGTCGAAAATCTTGCCACCGTCATGACTCGAACCTAGGATCTCCCGGTCAGAGGCGCTGCAGTGACATCAGTTGATGCACTGAGCTACCGCTCCCGGTCCGGTGTGCTCGAGCCTTTGGGAGTTGCCTTAAGGCTCATCGCCACCAGTGTTATTAAAATGTGCATTACTTATACAAATAAGATGTGATAGTAGCAATAAATTAAAAAACATCAGCGATAAAGATTAATATTTTTCATCCCACACCACTTTGTGGCACTGTTTCCACTATGATTCTTATTTTTTTTACATTTAAAAGATGTAGTGGAGCTCACAAGCTGAAACGCATCTATAAACTACAGTAGAAATGTGAACCATGACCTTTCAGAAGCTCTCTCCAGCCGGTTTAACAATCATTTCGTGAATCTGGAAAACAAAAAATAAGAATGTCATGTTATACTTTTCTAGGGCTCATTGAATACTATTTCAGCCTTAAAATAGGTAAAACAAGGACAACCGATCGAAATCTTTCATTGAGATGTATTCATTGCAAATCATCATTTGAAATATAATTTTCAATAAATTCGTGAAATTAGATATGACAAATTGTTGAAAGAACATATGTTTTGGTAGATAATTCCGACGAAACATCAATAAGTTTGAAGCCATATTTTAAATACTGCTTTCTAAAATGTATTTTTAAAGTGTCACCAGAAGTGTCATAAACCGGTTGACTAGGGGATAATCTGAAAGAAGTAAAAGAGTTTAATGTCTTACAGTCGACTCTCGTTAATTCGATATTGTATGATTAAAAGAAAAATAATTTGTGTGTATACAAATTCTCATCTTAAATTCATTATTAATTTGAATTTTTCAAAGAAACATTCTGATCAATTAAAACCCTGATTTCATAATTTTAAGAATTCTGCAAAAACATTCTTCGTGAACCTCAGCAATTAAATAATAGTTACGGGAGTAATAGTTCCGAAAATGCAAAATGTGGGTGAGGAGATATAGAGTAAAGAAACATTCATGTCCTTTGCACGGTGTTGCGTCCATAGAAACTTTGTTTCTTTTGCAATTACTGTCTCGAATGAACATAGACTTGACCACAAGTTACAAACAAAAAGCTGAATACTTTTCGACGGACTACGGAATGGTAAAAGTCTTTTTCCTTTATTTTCCTAAGTATAATAAACTGAATTACAATGCTATATTCAGAGCTTTTTGAGTTTACTATAAAATGGGCCATTGAACTCTGATAAAACTTTTTTATTTGCGTGCCACACGTTAGCGAAATTTCTGAATTCTACTTCAAATCCATTTCTTTTTGAATTCAGTTAAAATATTTTTCTTGCAGATGTTATAGTCTAAAGGCAGTATGGTTGTCCCTCCTTCCTTTTTATTCATTTCATAGGTAATTACAATACATATAATTGCATAACTTGATACTATGTGGCTAGGTCGAAGGGATTTAAGCCAATACAATACCTACATCCTACCGCGTTCTCAACTTTCGAATTCTGGTATTCCCCCCAAATGTTCTCTCCACCGCATCAAAGCGCGGAAGAGAGACCATAAGGTACGGCTGAACAAAAAAAAACCTTGAAGGTAGAAAAACCTGTCGTCAGAAGACGAGTCCATGCTAATCTACCGAACTTTTTCTAAACTATTTATTTATTTCCTGTCGCGGACGTGCATTCTCCTTCCAGCCTTTGGCCTCCTCGCACCTGGAATCCAACAGCGCCCCACCCCAAATCGCCCGCATCCTCGCCTCTGCGCGTACTTCTCAGACACCCGCTCGCATTTGCCCCCTCTTTCCTGCGATAGTAAGGGAATTTGTATAGGATTGAATGGTTTAATATCTGATGGTGGTCATGTTATTCCTAACTCAATAGTGGGAGCTAATCTTCTATGGAAAAATGCTCAGAAGAAAGAAGAAGAATACTTCTGATACGATGAATAAGATTATTCCTCATCGTAATCCAAAGTTTACAACGGATGTGTGTATTCCCTGATAAGTTCCTTCTCGTGTAATAACACGTCATCATTGAATTATAGTTAATAGAGTAATTAAAAGCCTCCTACCTGCACGCGCTCGGGGCAGCCCAGGGCGTAGAGGACCGCGTCGGCGATGTCCTCGGGGAAGAGGTGAGGCATGGACCACCACTCCTCCGGGTCGTACGTGTCGTACGGCTCAAACACATCGGTCTTCACCATGCCGGGGCTGACGCACTGTCGTGGAGAAACAGACCCACTTTTTTTTTTATCTAGGGCTTTTATCCAGCCGACAACCAGTTACCCTTTACGCCCCGATGGGACGCATATTCGACCATACACTAGACACCAACACACTTGCGGGCTCCTCTGATCTTGGGTCAGCAGAACGCGAGGCCCTCCGCGACAACACATACATACAAAGTCAAGGGACAAACAGCCATGCCCAAGGCGGGACTCGAACCCGCGACCCTTCGGACCGAAGCGATGAGTCGGTACTCGCTCTTAGCCACCTCGGCCATCCAGGTCGGCACAGATCCACTTACAAAATTATTATTATTTTTATTCTCGCGACCTTATGAAGGTACTTTGGTAAGAAGAGAAAGGTACCATTGTAGAAATCACGACCGTTAATAAGTAGTAGGATAATGGATCACGGGATCGGTCAATTAATGAATTACATTAGTTTGCCAACGTTTCGGAATATTTAATTCCTTCATCAGGGCTAACAAACAAAAAACACAATCACAATAAATAAGGACAAACTCTTCTGAACAACAACATAAAAAACACATGAGTGAACATACATGTAGAAAAATAATTACACAGATAACTAAATAAATAAATACATTATATACTGTATATCTAAGTCAAGGTCATATAAAGGATACACACCTTACTAATACATGTATTAGTAAGGTGTTAAGAATCCATTATCCTACTAAGAGAAGTACGTAAAAGTTACGTAAAAGTGAATAAATCCAGTTGATAAACATAGAAACAAATCCTGAAACGCGTAGTGTAGCCACAATCCATGTTTTGTGGGTCCTCGATACCGAAAAATCTATTGACGACAAAATGTCTCTGTCTGCCTGTCCGTCTCTCAATCTGTGGTCAACGTCCTTGTTTGGTCCTCAGCTAACCGGTCAGCTAATTTTCTCCAAAATTGATATTTTGCGATCGATCTGAACGAACTCGAAACTTTGAATGTTCAAACAGATACTTTGATTCTTGAGGATACTTTACATGGAGCCTCAAAAACATTTTCAAACTTTTCTCGAAAATGGCACCAATTTTTTAATTAAACTCCGTTCTCGGATAGTGTACACGACGCTTAAGACAAGAGTGCAGGCGTCATGTGAGTTGAAATTCCAGATATTTTAATTTATTGCGTCTTTCCAACACGTCTCGAAGCTCTTCTTGGAGATAGAGCGCCTGGAGTAATACTCCTTGAATTGTAATGTAATTTTGTGTTGTCAAGTCGTAGTCAATGCCTTTTATCCCTTCGGCCAGGGACTCGACGCCGTTAGTTACCGAGCTCCCAGAAAGTCATCCGACTGGGAATCCGTGGTGTTTCGAATTGCTTAACTTCGGTGATATCACGGGCGTAGTTAAGTAATTCGGTTAACAACACCGCCTTCAGCTTCCATCCTTCCATCCTACTTACTCAGTTTTCTGAGACGTCGAAGGAGACAGATTGTATAATTAAGAGTGTTTCAATTTTTTAATGTGTTTGACTTCTTGGCTGTCCGGGTGACGCCGCGTAGTGGGCTGAGAGGCCGATGTTTCGCCTGACATGTCGCAGGCTTCCTCAGGGCATTGAGTGCCCGTCAGTGGCATTGAGTGGCAGTCAATGCCCTGAGGAAGCCTGCGACATGTCAGGCGAAACATCGGCCTCTCAGCCCACTACGCGGCGTCACCCGGACAGCCAAGAAGTCATCGACTCGAGCCGCGGAAGCTTACGTGTACTTTTTAATGTGTTTGTTCGGTTCGAAAAACTAGGAACTAAACATGAAATATTATTAACTATCTTCAATATTTTGCTTATTTGCTCATTTTTTAGATATAATTTACAATAAAGAAATAATTTAGTTTTTGAAATATTTTGCACTTACCGTGACCTTTATTCCACTTTTCAGTGATATGAGTTCTCTGCGCAATCCTTCTGTTAAGATTTTAACAGCGTGTTTAGATCCCAGATACATGGAGAAGTCATTTCTTAGATATGTCATATGAGACACAATACTGAAAATTAATCAAAAGTATACCATTAAAGAATTAGATTTTTAATTAAATTAAGAATAAGATTTTTGTTCTTCAAAGAGTGTTAAAATGTGTTATAACCTTTTTAAGGATGAAAGTGCTTAAATATTTAATTAAATGAGCAGGTCGTTTATGTTTACATTTAAATTAATATTAAACAGTTCGTATAATTACAAAAACGACCTCATGACAGACCAAAGCGTTTGTTGCGCCCAACTCGCAGATTCTCCTCGCTTGGAACTTGACATGAAGTCTGCAGTACACGACGTATTCATCAAACTATTCCGAAGGTCACTCGCTTGCCCTTTCATCAAACTTATGTCCTACACCGAAGCATTTCACAGGAAAATATCAGAAAAATATGTTCATCCAATCCATCAGAAGTCAGTGCGGTGTATTTTTTACATATTTTTTAAAATGACACTCCATCAATAAATTTCGTAATTCTAAACAAATTTACAATTATATTGAAAGATATTTACGAATTCCATATTAGAACAAGAGAAAAAACATGTAACTTTCTGTGACATTTTTAGGTCTACCGACTATCATCTTCGATTGAAGAGGTTGGAGGATAACCGGGACCTAGGACCGGCACAGTCAACCGACTTTTGTCGAAAGCAGCGAGACTGATGATGACGGCAAAGCCGTCGAAAACCGGTCATCTGAATAAAAATTATATGTTGACGAAGATGACCTCTTTTAATTCTTCGCTTAAGAACATTAACAACACCGAATAAGAAGTCCCACAATTCGGGACCTAGGAACTAGGATTGGAGGATCACATTCGATTGTAGGGTTGGAAGACAACCGGGACCTAGGAACTAGGATTGGAGGATCACCTTCGATTGTAGGATTGGAGGACACTTGGCCGGGATTTCTCCGCTGAAACTCATGCCCCTTTCGCATGCAATTCGCTTTCGCTCAGTTGCCCCGAACAGGGCGCATGTGGTACCTGCCGATGTTGATGATGTAGCCGTCTTGGTCCGCGCAGCCGCGCATCAGCTGCACGGCCTCGCGGCTGCACACGCTCAGCCCCAGCACGTTCGTCTCCAGCACGCGACGCCACATGGTATCCCCATCTGCACAGGCGGGCTGCATTACTTCACATTTCCGGGCGCGTCAACTGCTAAGGTCATTAGTTTCGCAAGTGTAGCGCATGATTTCCGCAGTAGGGGCGTGATATTCTCCCGCTGGAACCGGGAACAGTAGCTCAGTGCATCAACTTATGTCACTCCAGCGCCTCTGACCGGGAGGTTCCTGACCGGGAGGTTCGAGTACTGACGGCGGCAGGATTTTCGACACTAGCTTTTCAGCTAGGTCGAATTCAGTCGCTGTCTGGACGAGAATTCTAGCGGCCGGCTGTTCTGATCGGTAGTTTTCCGTGGTTTCTCCGATCAACACCAGGCGAATGCCGGAACAGTACCCTAACAAACGGGCCACGGACCGCGCGCGATCTGTCCTTCCTCTTCCATGCACACACACTTACACTAACATGCACTACACTACTACATATTCCGGGAGACCGGTCGGGAGCTTAGAGCTTGTCCCGGCTGGGGCGGTGCCCCGTTGGTGGGAGAGTCCTGGTTAGGGGGAAACCCCACTAGCCGACGGTAGGTCGGCGCCAGATCTCGCCATCCAGCGGGGGAAGATCACCATCTCCCGAGAAAAAACAGGCACTACACTAACGGGACTAATGACCAGAGCAGTTGACGCGCACGGAAACATGAAAAAATCAATCAACTGCTTAGGTCATTAGTTCCGTAAGTGTAGCGCATGTTTTCCTCAGCAAAGGCGTGATATTCCCCCCACTGAATGGCGAGAACCGGTGTCAACCTACACGCCTACTACCTTTTTTTTCAACGAGGAATCTCCCACCAGTGGGGCACCGCCCCACCCGCGACAAACTCTCGACTTGTGTGGTAGCGTAAACCATGTAAGTGTATGAATGTGATGATTTCCCTGATTGGATGAGGATATGACAAGGAAGAGGAAGGAAAGATCGCGCGCGGTCCGTGGCCCGTTTGTTAGGGTACTGCTCTGGCATTCGCCTGGTGTTGATCGGAGAAACCACGGAAGACTACCGATCACAGCAGACGGCTGCTAAAATTCTCCTCATACAGTGGCTGAATTGGACCTAGATATGTAGGTAGTGCCGAAAATGCTGCCACTGTCGGGAGAATAACCCTAGAACCTCTCGGTCATAGGCACCGCAGTGACATTAATGCGGCGGCGGCGATGGTGTAAATGCGGCGGCGATGGTGTAACAACGGTTAGCGTATCGGGCTGTTATACCCAAACCCGATCGAAGCCGTGAATTTTGAAGGGCGAAAAAATCCTTCGTACGCCTTCCTTCGGAGGGGAAGTACAGCCGGCTGTCCCATGTTAGTAGATTTACTGCAGGTAAAAGATCCTCAAGCCTAAATGAAGCCTCTGAGCTAAATTCAAATCGCCTGTTTCGTCGCCCAGGTAATACCTTCTTTCTCATCTAGTAGGTGCAAGGAGCGTAACAAAATTTGCGTGGTCAGACGGAAGAGCAGGCCTCATGGCCTGAGTCTCGCCACGTAAAAATAAGGCAGTCATTCATTAATTGATGCCCTGAGCCACTTTAGCCTGTCAGAAGAGCGAGGTGTCCCCACCTGGAGCAGGGCGGACGCAGATGCACGCGAGAGTCTAATGGCTACTCGGGTTGAACTAAAAGGCTTCAATGCATAAACAGAAAAACTGCTTTAGGTGGCTCAAGGCATCTTGAGCAGTACGTATAACCGGAAGGTCCTAGAGTTAGAGTTCAGACTGTGGCATTTTCGACACTAGTTACATGGCTAAAACGAATTGAACCGCTCTCTGGAGGAGAATTCTAGCAGCCGGTTCCTCTGATCGGTAGTTTTCTGTGTTTTCTCCGATCAACGCCAGGCAAATGCCGGAGTAGTACCCTAACAAGCGGGCCACGGACCGCGCTCTATCTTTCCTTTCCCTTCCTTGTCCTATCATCACCTCTTATTGACACACACTTACATTTACATGCACTACACTACCACACTTGCCAAGAGACCTGTCGGGAGCTTCGAGCTTGTCCCGACTGGGGCGGTACAAGTTGTAAAAACAGGTTATTTTACAACGATATGTTTATGCTCAGTAATCAATATTACTAATTAATGTTATAATTCTGTCGTAGTTTTAATGTGCAGCTCGTGATGACGTTGTGCGGTTAGTATAACTAAATGTGAATAATTTAAAAAAAACATTTTAGAATTCAAGTAGAAAAGTATCGTAACTCAAATGCTGAGTTTTCAGGACATTGTAAAGATTTACAAGAATATTTCCAAATAAATTTAATGAAGTACGACAATCTATAATTTTTCTTTTGAAAGATATTAAATTTTTACTTTAGTATGGGGGGGAAATTATTTTAAAACTTTCATAATTTTCAAAACAATTCACTTTTCGGTTAGATACATAAATGGTGTTCTGTTTGGAACTTGACAAATTTGCTTCAAATATTTAATATATTAAATATTCATACCTGCAGCATTATGTCATCATATTATTTTGCTCTATTCACGTTAGATATATTTAATGCTATTATTGTAATGAATTCTACTACCCAGTAATAACATATTTAATGATATATTTGTAATGACTATTTCCTTATATAGTCTTCTGGCAAGTTCCCATAATGATATTACTACGAGGGTTTCATATAAGTATCTTACATCAACACAAGAATTTTTTTCTTAAGCACTGACATTTTGTCACTCAGTACATGCTAGTTGGAGATGTAAAGATGTAGCACTTGTTGAATATTTATAATGTGGTATTAAGTATGTAATAAGTAGGTCATTCGTTATTACAACTTGTTGAAAATACAGTTTACACTGAATTTATTGAACTGTGATGGAATGAACTTACGGTTATAGTGAACCAAGCCCACTGGTCCCGATCTACATACATTACAAAGAAACATTACATAATTCAGTTATAATGAACTCTTCACATTAGCTATAGTGAACACAAAAAATAAACTTCCACGAAATAAATTCTTTACTTCAGAATTGTTCGCAGGGGGAAGACTTCACATGTTATTTTAGTACCATTTACAACTCCTGAATGGGACTGAAAGAAAGTACCACTGAGAAAATTATTTCAGCTTATTTATTCCAATTCTGTGGAGCATGAAAACAGAACACAGACTACGAGATGAAGCCTATCTGAATGCTGTGAAAGGGTCTGGACGGATGCAATAGCAAAAGAGGAAACAAATAGAGGACGTTTTCCGACAGGGCAAGAATCATTCAAAGGTATCAGGAATGTATGTTGAGTACGAACACCGTAGAATTAAGTGTGGAGAAACTGTGGAGAAGCGTCTGCAAAAAGTATTAATAATAATTGTGCTCAGCAAACATGAATAAAAATATTACTTTAAGGCTAAATATTACATGGAAATTTCAAAATGCATACTTTTTGTATTTAGCTAAATCTCTGAAATAAGAAAATTAGTCGTCGAGGAGAAGCAAATTTATTTTAATATTATGTGATGTAGTGAACCAAAAATGTCAGACTTCAATTCACTCTAATCAGAGTCGACTAAATTATAGCACATTGATATATATATATATATATATATATATATATATATATATATATATATATTTATATATATATATATATATAAACATGGTTTACGATGAATTGTATGGTCCGTAGCGGTATTGTAGGTATTGGTGCTTGTTAGTAAATATTGATATATATATATATATATATATATATATATATATATATATATATATAAACATGGTTTACGACAGAATTGTATGGTCCTAGCGTTGTGCTGGTAGTGAAGATAACATTGCAGTCTCAAACCTTATGCAATGTTATCGGCTTTGTTTTTATCTTCAAAATTGTCAGAGAGAACATCTCAGATTGTACTAATAATTGATGCTTCAAGAGATGGGTAAGGACTACTATAATTACAGTTGTAATCGACCTTTTTGATAATTTTTAGATATATTTTCCTAACCAAGTGAACGAAATGCTTTCCTCTTTAAATAAAACAACTATTCAATATCACTAGACGGAATTTTCATACACTATCAAATGCTAAAATATGATGCAAATGTGCAATAACAAATAGCCAAACGCACGACATGCAGGGTAAAAAGTAACACAATATGCGCAATCAAATTTTAATTTAGTATATTTTTTGTGTTACTGCCGTTTGTAAAAGGGAACAATTAATATTTTTTTTTCTAAATTTTACTCTATTTAATTCATCCTTTTGTCAGAAACGGATGTTTTTGAATGCAGAAAATGCTTTCTATGCCACAAGACGTATTTGGGGCATAATTCAAAGACGAAATTGGTGACAATGCAAGGTCAAATTCATTTTCTGATTTTTTGCCACAAATGTTGTTTTTTAACATTTCGGCGAAATTTCAAACCAAAATTTGAATTTAAATCTTTACATAATTTCTTCTTGGCAGTTACACATCTTCAAACATTATTTCCGAATGTCTTCAACAATTTAATTCTTCAACAATTTATAATGACTTCTATACAGGTAAACCTGCTCACTCCAATTTCCGAATTGCTGCAGAAAATTTTACAAAATTTGATTAAATATATATTTTTTGCAGACATGTTTTTAAACATATTCTTTTTTATTTTATTGCATGCAAACGGACCGGGAGCCTGCTCTTAATTATTTTCCCCTCCTATTGCCAGTTATTAATTATATTGCATTACAGCATTTTGTATCTTCATTATCCTTCGTGACTTATGCGTTTCACGTTGATTAATTTCGCAATTGTTTCTTAAAGCGTGTGTACTCGCTTCGGAAATTGTAGCAGATGTACCGAATGGTTAAAATTTGTTGTAAAATAATAAGCGAAGACAAAAGCTAGGGACTGTCTAGGAACTCTCAGAATCTCAGAATAATATGCTATTTATATGTTAAAAATCTCTAAAAATAGCAAAAAAACTAAAAAGAGATAACACTATTCTGGAATGAAGGTGCATAAATTTTCACATAAAAAATGTACAGTCAAACCTCGATATAGCTCCCCTCAATATTCCACTTCCTTCAATTATCGCCCATTATAAGCCATGAGCAATAATTTTATTATTACTAATACATGGAAGTTACATGGGTAAAACGCTACCCTCGTCTACCGCCACTTTCCATGGAATACAGAGATACTCAACGTTCTCAGAAAGAAGCGCGTTATTCTCGGATCATTTAGACACGTGAAGAACAAGTATACTTTCCTTTTTTAACGTGGCATCTCAAGATCACGAGCTAAAAGGACAGGGGGACATTGTCATCCAATCGGTAGCTACAATCCAAAAATTTAAATCGTACGACGCTCCCGATTGGATGACAGTGTCCCCCTCTTCTTCCATATCGTTACCTTAAGGCGCCACGTTAAATAAATCAGAGTATATACTTGGGTTTCCTTAACGTACGTCAAGGTCACGAGTGAAAGAGGGAAAGGGAAGACAGACTCCAATGGGAAGATGCAACGTCATTATAGCTCCGAATTTTACGGCTCCCTATAGGTGTTTACCTTCCCTCTCCCTTTTTCGCGCGTGACCTTGTGATGCCACGATAAAAAAAACTCAAGAATAGTATTCCTTCCGACCTCGCTCGCTTTCCCAGGAACTCTACAGGTTGTGAACTCGGAGAATGGCCCGCCGCTCTCACGACCCTGACAAGCCTGCGTCAGGAAGCTTCAAGGTCAGTAGGTCTACAGGAAAAATGTCCAACTAATTAAAAGTCTAACAAAAAAGTCTAATAAAAATATGGTTTACAGCTACTTTAAATCTAATGATGAAACGTCCACAGCTAAAATGTCTACCAACAAAAATGTCTACTAACTACAAAGTCTATCAGCTAAATGTCTACTAGCTAAAAGTCTAGCAAATATCTAACAAGTATTAGGTTAAAATATTATATCTAATGCAATAATAAGAAACGAAGTGGAATCCATATCCAGATTTATGGAAAGGACATATCAAAGGTGTGCCTCGAAGAGGAAGGCGACAAGCAATACCTCAACGTTTTTCGCCTGACTTTTGGAATGTGCATGACATGATGCTAAACGAATGTCAGAGAACCATAAATAATATCAAAGGATGGCATAGAACATTTCAAAAACCTTTAGTGACTCACCATGCAAGCATTTGGAAATTTCTAGACTGTATCAAAAGCGATAACAGAGACGAGATCCTTATTACACAACTTCTAGGGGCACCCTATTAAAAACCGTATCGTGTCAATATGGAGCAAGTTGCAATAATGGTATCGCGCTATGAAGACTACAGACAGCGAAATAAAATACTCGGCTATTTGAAAGGATTAAGTTACCACTCGAAATTACAAGCAGATGAAGTACAAGAATCTAATGAATGATTTATTTATTTATTTATTTTACGTCAAAAAAACAGTTAAAAACTGCGTAAGACGTGCTATGGGGAAAAGTGAATTGTGTGCACATTTTCAAAATTCTGTGATCCCTACACTAAGTCATATACTACTTAAATTTTGAATTTTTGAAAGGGAGAAAAAAAACTCCCATGTAATAAAATCTATTTTCAAGGATAAACAAGCAATAAATTTTGAATTTTGAAAGGGAGAAAAAAAACAAAAAAACTCCCATGTTAAAAAATCTATTTTCAAGGGTAAATAAGCAATAAATTTTGAATTTTGAAAGGGAGAAAAAAACAAAAAAAAACTCCCATGTAATAAAATCTATTTTCAAAGATAAATAAGCAATAAATTTTGGCTCTTATTACTTCCTGCCGCGACAACATGGAAACGATAATTTGAATAATTGTATTTCCCACTGAATTCTAGAAGACGTGCACAGAAAATGAAGTTACATTTATGTCCAGAAGCAAAACAAGGGGCCATCTCAGCATTTGCTCAATGGATCAGGGAAACTGGACGAAAAACCTGATCGAGATGGGGGTCATTGACCCGGAAGCTGTAGTACAATAGTTGTTACAGGTTGTTTATACTCATTTATACAGTCCAAATGGTAAATAATGCATTATGTATCATTGTTAAAATTAATGTTACTTTTCTTGTGATGCTCAGTATAGTCTCTAATTGTATAGAAACAGTTATGCAGCAGAAACGATTTCACTTTGGGATTTAAACTTTTCTATTGAATTTAATCGTTTAATGTCATCTGGCAAAGTGTTGTAAAATAATGTACATGTATTGTATGTGAATTTTTTGTAATGAGCTGTTGATACTGTCACCTGATGAATATGATTTCTACGTCGAGTGTTATAGTAATAGACTTCGGCATTTTCTGAAAATATACTCCCGCCCTTAAGCAAGTCATTTTTTACAAAATACTCTGAAAATAAAAGACACGGTAATGGTAGAATCCTAGATTAATAAGAAAGGCTTACAAGAATCACGTGGGTGGGATTTGGTTATTATTCGTACAATTCGTTTTTGTAATCTAAAAGTCTGGGAGCTATAAGATGTATTTCCCCAGAATATTATGCCATATCTCAGGCGGGAATGAACATTCGCGAAGTATACACAACGAGCAGTATGAAGGCTGACTGAATTTGCAAGAATTCTGAACGCGTAGCATAATGAACTTAATTTTGTGTTCAATTCATTTAAATGGACGTTCCATTTAAGGTTTGACTGAATTGAGAGACCTAAAAATTTTGTTGCCTTAACATCAGTCAATGGTACACTGTTCATTTTCAATGGAGCACAGAATTGTTTATTTGAAATGGAAAACTGCATTAAAACCGTTTTCTTTTCGTTTACTATTAATTTGTTATTTCGGAACCAATTTGAAACATCTGATATTGTACTATTTACGGTTTCTTTATTGCAAAGGATGTTCGTATCATCCGCAAAGAGAACCGTTCTTCCGTTTCGAATCGTCGAGGGCATATCGTTTACGTAAAGTAGGAACAGAATAGGGCCTAAAATCGATCCTTGAGGAACTCCACATGCAATGGGCAAAGAGTCGGAAAGGTGCGTACGTAATGTTCCATCATTCCAGTAAGGTATCAACTCTCTGAGATCGTTGTTTAAGGTACGAACATAACCAATCTAGAGCAATACCACGAATTCCATATGAAGGTAATTTGGAAAGTAAAATGTCATGATCAATGACGTCAAAAGCTTTTGAGAGATCTAAAAATAATCCAATAGGTGCCTCGTTTTGATCCAATGATGAGGCGACATCTTTAAGAAAAGAAAATATAGCTGATTCCGTTGATTTTGATTTTCTAAATCCATGTTGGCAATCTGAAAGCGCGTCGTGTTTAGTGAGAAAGGTTTCCATTCGTACGTAAAAAAGTCTCTCTAATATTTTTGAAAAAACTGATAGAAGAGAAATGGGCCGATAATTTTGAATTTCATTTTTGTTGCCTTTTTTGAAAAGCGGCTTAATTTTAGCTGTTTTGAAAATATCTGGAAACGTTCCAGTGCATAAAGATGCATTAAATATGTGAGTTAACGGGTGTATAATGGCATACGCACAAGTCTTTAACAAAGAATCCGGGAATTCATCTAAACCGGACGAATATTTATTTTTTAGTTTACCGATTATTTTGAGAATTTCATAGGAAGAAGTTTCGGAAACGAACATTGTGTCTAAAATTTTGGGTGCACTGTCTGTTTTTGAATTTTGTGGCTGAAGACCCTTAGTGAGATCGGCAGCAATTCTCGAAAAGTATTGGTTAAAGAGACTAGCCACTGTTGCCGGATCGTTGACATTTATATCGTTATATTTTAAAACAACATTCTCTACGGGTTTTCTAGTTGATTTGGTAGTATTGTTTATTATATTCCACATTGCTTTTGTTTTATTATTTGAGTTCAAAATATCCTGATCGTTTTTCATGATTTTAGCCTGCCTTATGACTTTTCGTAACAATGTTTTGTATTTTTTAAAGTAGATAAGGAAATCTTGAGATACGTCATGACGTTTAGAAATAAAGTAGAGAGTACGTTTATTTTTACACGATGTTCTAATTCCTTTTGTGATCCAAGTATTACTTTTTCGTGAAATGTTTAATTTTCTCTTTTTAATAGGAAAGCATGCGTTAAAGAGAAATGAAAGCTTTGAGAAAAATAAATTATATTTTTCATTTGTGTCAATAGCGTTATAAACTGCCTCCCATGATTCTTTCAGCAAGTAGTCCGTAAATAACTTTATGTTAACTGTAGTAAATGCTCTGCACATGCGTGTTTTATTTATTGTGTCAGTATTCATGTTATTAGTAATTGTAAGAATTTGTGCATCGTGGTCACTGTAACCTAGATTATTCGTTATTATTTCATATCTAGTTGTGGTTTTGTTAATTATAATTTGATCTATTGCTGTTTGTGATTTAAGAGTATTCCGTGTAGGTACGTTCACTGTAATATCTAAATTAAAAGAATGAATTAAATTGAGAAACTGCTCTTTTTCGTGGGATTCGCTCAGAAAATCAATATTGAAATCTCCACATACAACAATGGATTTAAAAGAGAGATTACTAATTTTGTTCAGAGTTATCTCTAGATTTTCTACGAAATTGAAATAATCTAAAGCTTGCTTTGTTGGAGGTCTGTAGATGCAAAGTAAAATAATTTTGAGCGTAGTAAGATGTACAACTGTTATTTCAAAAACTTTTTCAACTGCATATAAATTGAATTCTGACAAGAAGGTAGAATCAATATTATTTCTTACATAAATACACGAACCTCCGTAAGCAGGGCCTTTATTTGATTCCCTTGCTCTACAATAAGATCCTGCAAGGTAAAAACTAGGAATTTGGAGTGTGTTTAGATCATTATGAGATAACCAATGTTCTGTAAACAAAGAACATCTATTTGACTGAGATCACACTCTAATGCTTGAAAGAGATTGCACATTATGATGCATTATTTGAATATTTTGCATGTACCTACACGGATGCTTTTCTGCTGCATCTGACTCTAGTTGCTATTTATTTATCTCATTTTTACCTCGAGTGCGTGGTCGAAGGAATTATCGTGTCCCAGCAGTGTTAGGAGGTGAGGAAGGAGGGGTTACAGATGTAGGGGAATGAATAATGGGAGAGGTAGTACAAGGATTAGGTTCAGGGGATAAGGTAATTGGGTCCAAAGGGGTTCCGGAGGATGGAAGAGAACTAGGAGATGTAGGTGGGGATGAATCTTGGATAGGATACTGCTGAGGTGTAAGGATGTGTTTGGCAAGTTCGCTACCGAGTGCATGTTTTCCGACAAGGTTCAAGTGAAGACCATGCCGGGTGAAGTGTTTTTCTGAGAGAAAGTTAAGCTCAAATAATTTAACATGTGTGCCTCTCAGATGCAGTTTTAATTTGTTGTTTGCGTGTCTAATTTCTTTGCACAGTGTTGGTTTGTTGTACCAGAAGGGCAGAGTCGAGATTACAATGTTCGTGTTTTGGGCGGCACGTTGTGGTTTGTCAACATGTTGCTCAGGTGTAAAGTGACCACCCAAATTGATGTCATTCTGCCCTCCTATGATGATGACTGTATCCCGTTTGGTGAGAGTTTTGTGTGGGTGTCCAATTCACTGATCACGTCGGCAAACCTCCCGTTAGGTTTAAACACACACATGACAGAGAAATTGGATGGGAGTTTCCCACTGAGCAGGGAGGAGATTTGTCGCCCATGGCTATCTGCTAAAATTAGTACCTTTTTCGTGGGCTCAGTAGGAATGTCCTTGTTCACTTGTGGGCCAGGTTGCGCAACTCTACGTGTCTTTGTTTCTTTGCGCTTGCTAGCCTGTTTGCGTCGGTTTGTGGGTGGACGTGTCGATGATGGGAGGGGGTAGTGAGGATTGGGAAGGCATGGAAAATCATTGTCATAATCTAACACAGCAAATCTGTTTTGAGTCATGATTGGTTGTGATGATTGTGTTTTTGCTTTCGCGGATGGACGGTTGAAAGTTTCTGCGGTGTTGCCTATTGTTGTCCAAACGTCTGAGTTTTGAACGACCTCTTCGAGCCTTCGGATATGTTCATCTAAATTTTTGTTTACGTGTGTGAAGGCTTTCAGAAGGTCGGCTTTGAGAGTGTACAGAGTAGAAAGTGTATAGCGAATAGTAGCCATGTCACGAATGCGTATCAAATGCGTGGCAAATATGAGAATAAATAATTAGATGAGAAATCAGATTATGTGTCAAAAATGTTTCCTAAATTATCTTTTTAATTTACGTGTATTAAATTATTTAATTTAAGTTACGTATTTATTTAAAAAATAAAAGAAATGGGATTCTAATTAGTATTTAAATGTTATTGGTTAAGTGCGAGTAGAGTTGAGTGTGTTTCCGTTAATAGATCTAAGCTGCAAACTAATAAATACAATTAGATTACTATACTTTACCTCTTTAAAGGCCACAAAAATTCACCACTTTGATATTCTTTTGAAATCACAAGGTTCAAAATTTTCCGTTACTGATATATACGAAACTTTGAATTTTGATGTTTTTCACAATTATCACAACACTTTCACTAGTTGTTTAACCCTTTACGCAAAACTAAATTTATTTGTACACCAAATATGTATTAAAAGTCTTTGAACTCGTTAAAATGCACGTTTGTCCGTTACGCTGTCTTTTAAACAAATAACTATTTACTTCTTTTCCACTGCTTCGGACAATATAAATCTCTTTCAGCGTTCCTGTAACAAGTAAACAAGTAAAGAAAACAATTTAAAAACAAAAGGTACCTGAAAGATGTAAGAAAGTAGTCAAAAATTAGTAAAATATTGGAGCACAGTCCGAGCACGTCAGTCACGCAAGGAAGTGCTGCCCTCCACCT